>JARVGV010000578.1:29486094-29497622 GCA_031762435.1 Hypsolebias longignatus | reverse complement strand
GTTTGGACATGTCCAGATGAGGGACAGTGTTGTGGACATGTCCTGAGGAGGGACAGTGGTTTGGACATGTCCAGAGGAGGTATATTGGTAGATGGGTGCTGTGCAGCTGCAGGAAAAAGAAAGAGGACACATATGGATGCAGTTTAGCTGCTTTGCCATTGATGTGTGAGTCCTCTCGTCTCTCGTCTTATCAGTTCTTCTCAGGTGATTTTTTCTTCCTGTAAATAATAAATATAATGTAACATTAGTGAGGGTGGGTTCTGGCAGTGGACTGGCCTTTAACTGGTGTGGAACTGATGAGAGATGAGAAGGTGGCAAAGCACCATCAGAGGGGACATGGGAGGTGTGAGATGGCTCACTGTTCCCTTTCAAAAAGAAACAGCTGAAATTATAATAAGACAAATAACGTGATTTAACATCAGAGTTCATCTTAATTGGCACCGTTTTCTTTGTAGGCAGAAACTGAACTTTCTTGGGGAAAATAACAAGAATATTATCACGATTAGTTTTTATTTGATGTTTTACTTAAAAAAATGAATTTAAGTTCCAATTTTTTTGCCATTTCTCAAAGACACAATTATCTCTTTTAGCATTCAAGCTTCATTAGTCAGTAAAAAAAAAAAATCCATATTTGTTTTAGCACAAATATAAAAAAAGACCACATTTTTGTAAAGTTTGTGAAATGGTTCTCAGTTAATGTTTATCGTACTTCTGTTGTGACTTGTGTTATATAAAGAAACTTAATTGAACTGAATCTTCTGTCACTCAGAATTTATGATAGATGGGCTTAGAATACAAATATTTTAAATAATCTTCAGCAGAATAACGTAACTGTGTATTTATTTATTTAGATTTTCCACAATAAACATTGAAATAAATCGTTTCCAGAGATTGTTCACATGTAAACAGGGCCTAAATGAGCTAAAAACCAATTATTAAAGTTATGTAGGATTTGTGGACAACTTTTTGGAATGGACAACATATTTTTAAAGAATTGTTTAAATTTTGTGTTGTTGTTGTGATGTAACATATTTGTTGTTTCTCTCCTCTGTCCAACCTTTTCTTTTCACTCTTCTTCAGCCGTGTTGTGTTGCCGGTCTCTGTGGAAGAGGTGAGTGCAATAATCTTTTATGGAACAATCTTTGATTTGAATTATTACTAAATGTAAAGGTTGGTTATAAAATGTACATTACAGTAGTGCTCTGTTAAGTTATTTTTATGTTTAAGGTTTTCACACAAAGCTGTCACACACTCAGGCTTGAGTAAGAAACTCACAATAAAACAAATAGTCTTTGTTGCACCGTCTGCAGCTGGTGTTGGTGGTAGAGGGATGCACGATCCACATCGTTACACTTTAGATCTGATCCCTGTACCGTACATGCCGTCGTAAATTGAAAAAAAAAAAAAAAAAACATAAATAAGTCACTTTGCCTTATAAGTCACATCTATTATGCATCACCAGCTGACAACCTGGAAATGTGAGCCGGTGTTGTGCCAAAAATCAATTGGCTGCCAAATGGCAGCAGCACGCACGTGATGACTTCAACAAGAATTTAACAAGATTAGCACTTAAAAACAATTATTTGTGATAATTTGTGATCTCAATGGGATTTGCCAGGTTAAATAAAGGTTAATAAATAATAAATAATAATTTGTTTGCTCTACATTATTGTAAAGGTGTGTCTCAGTTAAACTTTTCCTTAATAAATGCACTTTAATGGTCACATCAGCTGCATTTCGCCTGGCTGGTGAAATGCAGCTGATGTGACGTTTGCGCCAAGAGTTCTGAAGCAAGATGAAGATGGCCTGTATGGCAAGCCAAGTGTCTCATTAATAGCCACTTTTACCTGTTAATGAGATGCTTTGCTTGCCATATTAGTCGAAGGCCCTCTAGTGACTGAAAATGGTAGTGTTCAGTATTTTCCATGTCGGAATGAATGATGTATTTTTCACATTTCATCATGTTTAACCTGTCATGTTTATTGTCATTTTGTTCAGCGCAACGTGTCATGTGTGAATAGCTTCTTCTTTTTTTCTGACCCACTGTATCAACACAATAGACCTAAAATCACAAAAAACATCAAAACTGAGTAGTGAAGTTCCTATTGTTTACTGTGAGGCCACAAACATTCATACATTTTTACAACTCAAAATACAAATACTGTATAAATAGTTATATTCATAAATGTGTCCAAATTTAGCAAACAACAAAGTTATTTACACTATTTCCACTGAAATGCAGCCATTTTTGAAAGAAAAAAAAAGTGTTACGATAAAATGCCATCAGTCATTTGTGACACTTGTAAAAACAGTTTCTGTCTAAAACAAGGCAGAGGGGAACATCACATTCCCTTTTCGGTTATTTTCCATGTCCTGCTCAGGTGAATGGTCCAAAATGTGGACCTGGATCTGTCTCACGTCATCATTTTGGCAGGAAGGGGCTCAGAAAAAATGTGATTCTGTCTCCATTGACCCTGGATACTTAGCCGGGACACCAGCATGTAACTCAGGAGACATAAACTTTTATACAAATCTTCCATGTTGTGTATTTGTTCTTTTTTTCCCCAGATTCTTTATTTTGTGCTGCCTTCTTGTCGGTGGTACTGCAGATTTTCCAGACTGGGTCAGAGCAAAAAACAAAACTGTTATTTTAGACTTGGAGGAGAAAGTGTGTCCATCTGGACCTCTTCTCTTTGACTGGAACCTGTTTACTGCTGGGTCAACATCCACATCCTCCTCTGTTCTCCAGAGCTCAAAGCTTGGTTCTGTTGGCCCACACCGAGGGGCTATGGACCCCCTCCCATGCAGAGTCAGACCTCCTAGTAGAGCTCTGTTCGCTCTTCCTCTCTTAGCTCTTGTAAAACAAATCCTGATCACCCTCTTCATCAACAAAGTCCTCTCTGACTTGGACTGTTTTCTCCTTCATGATCCTCTCCTCTGAGAGGTTCTGACTCGGCGGTTCCATTCTCCTCTGGATCTGGAGCTCCGTCCTCACGTTTAAAAATCGTCTCATTGTTCTGACCCAAACACAATAAAACTGACTAAACAACATGCCAACTATAAAATCCAAACAAGCTAAATATCACAAATCTCTCAGACCTCGTGACTCCCTCACGCTCTCGCGCTGAACTCCATTCAACTTCTGCCTCTTTTTCTTGTTCTTCCTGTAGATTTTTTTGGCACTTGACAAATAACTTTGATCCTCCGTCAGACAGGAGGGGGGAGGTTGTTTAGCTGTTCGGTGGGGGTGGGAAGTGAAAGTGGGGGGTGTTTTTTCCCCTGATCCTGTCCATCTTTGCTGCAGCCTCTTGGTCTAACGCTTCAGATGTGACAATGATTTAGAAAAACTTGGCGTGGATTATCGATCATAACTCTGGTTTTACTTGGCCGATCAACACCATTTAAAAACTGTTGTGTAGCTCAATGTCTGCACTTTTTACACTAATTAAAATGTCTTGGTTTGTGTTAAAGGCCAAAGAGGAGATAAATGGATGCAGGTAGAGAGGACATGGACATAGTTGGAGAGAGGACAGAGTGAGATGGAGGAAGATGACACTGTGGCGACCCCTGAAGAGGGCAAAGCTGAAAGAAGAAGAAATGTTCAAACTAATGAGAAAATATGTTTAAATACCCCCCAAGTTCATAAACCAACAGTTATATTTCATTGTAGTTAGGCGAGTTTCAGTATTTTTGCAGTTTGATACCGTGGACTGAAACAGTTTGGTGGTACGCACATTCTCACAGCAAGTGGAAAGTTGAGTATTTTTACTTGTGCTTTCATGCAGCGTCATTTTTATTCAGCCTGATGTGTGCGCAGAACATTCACACAATGATGTTTATGATGCTCCCGGCCTAAAAACCAAAGTTTACTCCAGCTGATAAGATCATAAAGAGCTGGTACCAAAGTGGGTGCAAAGGAGCCCAAAGAGGGTGTAATGTGTGGAGGTGGGCAGCAAAATGGTCTTCACTGTCTAACATACAGAAAAACAACAATAGACTGTGATTTAAAAATTAATGAGACAACATGAGGCCGCACAGCTCTCTGGCCACAAACAGAATTCAGTGGGAATTCAAAGGAAAATCTGCCTTTTTAAAAATTTTATTTTGAGCTGCCAGCTGGTTTCTAACAGCCGAGTGAGATTCTGCCCTTTTTACCTTTTTATTATTTGGTGTGAGAGTTCTTCACTGCATGTTAATATGGTGATTTTTGTTTTAATTCATTGCAGTATCAAGTAGGGCAGCTGTACTCTGTGGCCGAGGCCAGTAAGAATGAAACGGGAGGAGGAGAAGGCATCGAGGTGTTGAAAAATGAGCCTTATGAAAAGGAAGGCGAGAAGGGACAATACACACATAAAATCTACCATTTAAAGAGGTACGTCTTCACACAGGACAAGCAACGTTCATCAGCTGTGGCAAAAGATTGACTTGTGTTCAATACATCACGTCTGGGTACAAATATATAAAGATGTTATAGAAGGTGATGTGGTAGAAAGTGTTTATGGAAGACAGAAAGATGTGCTGTTCAGAGAAATAGAATTAACACAAAAATAAAATGCCCTTTTTTTTTTTTACTGTTGTAAACTATAGTTTCACAATGCTGGTATTTGAAAGTATCAGCTTTAAAAGGTAACACTACAAAACAGATTTTTTTTTATCAGTGCTCCACTGTTCTAAAGACATAAAAGCATGAAGAATTTTGAAAAAGCAATGTAAACTTTATTCTTTATGTTTTCAGCTTCTAGCAGTTAACAGCAGTAGGCAAAGATGATGTGACAGATCTCATCAGGCCATGTGTAAATAAATACATAATAAAACTCCTGGTTATATGTTCCCTGGAAGATTTCACAAACGTTGACTCAGTTCTTGTTGCTCAGAGGAAATAGTTTCGTACGACTGAGACGTGCTCTGCGAGGCAGAGAAGCTTTTTATTTTTATTTTGCTACGTTTTGCTGCTTAGTTGAAATCAGGTTTGAGTTGTGCTGCTTCTCGTGCAGCCCTGTTGAAGTGTTGCACCACAGCTGCGTTGTAACTTAAATCTGTGAGGGTTTAGTGATCAGGTCACAGGGTTAAGATTGGGATTGACCCAGAACTTACACCTGACCCTCCTGTTTACACTTGTGTTTTTGTGTTGATCTGTTCTGTTAGCAAAACATCTCAAGAACCACCGAACAGGCTTTAATAAAACTTTTAGAAAAGAGTTTGTGGATTGGATGTACATCCACAACAGTCCATTTCTAAATGACCGTCTCAGCTAATTCTCTTCAGCCGACACAAAAACAGCTCCAACTTAGTAGTTTCTACAAATATTGAGTTAAAGTTTAGTGTGCATCATTCACCACACATATTCCAAGCGCCAGCTGATTATTCAAGGTACTGCAGTACTGCAAAAGATTGCATAATTAATTTAACCTGTTTTTGACCACAATTGATGTAATTCTCAACATAAGATGATCTTCATCTAAAACTCTTGCATGAAAGTTGACAGATGAAATGAAACCCTACAAGGAATGCTACACATGGTTTTGAACCAGTGTGTCATTTGATATAGTTCAAGGATGTTTCTGGGAAGATTTATACTAGAGCCTGATCAATACGGAAGTTTTGGTTGTTGCCAATACCAATATTTGTGTTTGGTTGAAGGAGACTAATGCTGGTGATATAATTTACCTCTACGTTAGATTTATTGTTTGCAAGGAAGGACATGGTTTGTTCCCAGTGTTTCAATTGGTGCCTAATGGGACAATTATCACAATACGATTTGTCCCCAAACATCTGTATTGGCCTACAACATCAGCCCTACCTGTGTATCGGCCGGGCTCTAATTCGTACACATAAAGCTGTAAAGATGTCACTCAGACAAATATATACACAGTGCTGAAGGACAAGCTGTCAACCTTCACATCACGGCAGTTTTTTCACGCCCTCAGAACGTTTTACTAGTTTTTGAACTCCAATGAAAAGAAGGCACAAGAATTTTGTATAAAGTGATCTTTCTTTCTTATTGAAGCAGTGAAGACTGGGATTACGTGCACACTCTTGTTCCTTTTCTTATCATTGCCTTCTGTTTTGTGCATTCCACTCCAGTAAAGTTCCAGGATATGTGAAGATGATTGCACCAGAGGGAGCATTAGTTTTTCATGAAAAGGCTTGGAACGCTTACCCTTACTGTCGCACCAGTAAGTTCATGCCAGACAAACACACCGATGCGTACCATCCTACCAAATCATCAAATTGTTCATGAATTTATTAATAACTATATACTTTTTCTTTCTTGCTTTTTTTTCCCCCTTTTCCTCTGCAGTTGTGACGGTGAGTAAATAAATTTAAGAATTTTTATTGAAACACATATTACCATAAAAACTATTCGTAGTTGATGTATTGTATCTTGCTTATTCCTGAAGGTTGAGAAGTCGAGTTTGGATTACATAAGACCAAAACTTATTTTTGTACTTTGATTTTCTGATATTTGTCATGCTAATAACAGAAAGAGTCCCCGCTGGCATTTGTTCTTATCATCAGTTTGGTTGACAGAGCAGAATATTTACAGATGATGTTGCAGGAATCCCTACAGAAGGAACAAGATGCATGATTTTGCATCACATGAGACATCAGTTAGAAACATGGGAGAGTTGTCAGTAGTTGTTTGGTCAGTTCCCAGGGCTGGGGCCGCCTGTACAAGGACTTGGGTAGATTTTATACTGAAACTTGGCAAACACTTAAACCAAGAAAACAGCACATGAACAAAACAATCTACATATGAAACTGTTCGTACACGTAAATCCAACCACATTTCCTTTAAACATCCCAACAAATACTGTATGGAACTAGGGGTTCATTAGACATGCCCTCGTTTAAATATACAAATAGATGTAATGGTGCCCTGCACATGTGATTCAGCTTTCTGCACAGTCATAAATCACATCTACGCACTTTGTCATGTAGGAGAACAACATTCTGGAATATGAGTTGCAATGCAAGAAGCTCATAAACACAGTAGAGACACATTAAAACTGTGACTGACATGTGTCTCCTGGCATTGGCAACAACTGGAGGACGGAGTGGGACATTGTGTGAAACTATCACTCATGTCAAGTGTGCCAGGGGTGGGGCAGAAGCATTACAAACTTTTATTTATATCAAATACAAACACAGAGGAAGTTAATAGAATGCTCTAAAACTAGTATACCCAATAAGCAACAAGAAGTCACTCACTGGAACCATTGACTTATGCTGTACAGACTGGAGGATGTTTGGGCATGTTGGGTCAGTGCACATCAGGACGATTAATATTAGGATGAATAAATAAATTTACCCCCATCCAGCATCTTGCCAGCTGTTCATTAGAATGACTGTTTCATGCAATGATCAAGATTCATCAAAACAATGTTGATTTGCTGCATTTGAGTCTATACGTTGTAAACTCATCATCATCTACTCATTTCACAGGTAGAGAGGTCAGACTGAGATGGTTTGGACATGTCCAGAGGAGGGACAGAGGTTTGGACATGTCCAGAGGAGGGACAGAGGTTTGGACATGTCCAGAGGAGGGACAGTGGTTTGGACATGTCCAGAGGAGGGACAGTGGTTTGGACATGTCCAGAGGAGGGACAGTGGGTATATTGGTAGAAGGATGTTAGAAATGCAGCTGCAGGAAAAGACAAAGAGGAGACATATGGATGCAGTTAGAGAGGACATGGAGGTAGCTGGAGTGAGGACAGAGTGAGGACAGAGTGAGATGGAGCAGTCATCTGCATCTGACATTATTATAGGACCTAATTTTTTTGTCTAAAAATGGTAAAGATTGACTCAAACTTTCTTAAACCATCTGTTTTCCTTCCTGCCTTTTCAGAATGAGTACATGAAGGACGACTTTATGATAAAGATCGAGACATGGCACAAACCTGACATGGGAACAATAGAAAACGTAAGTGAGATTTGGGGGCAAAGTGTATGTGTTATTTTGTAAAGAAAATGTTCAGATAACCTTTCTGTAAAGTCAGGGGTGTGAATATTCCAGCGACCCTGTTGCAGACATCTTAGCCCCGGGTAAATTACTGGTAGCTATTTGCTACATTAAATTGTACTTTACCATTTTGCACCGTAATGTTGTGTTTAATCCTCTTATGGGTCATGGTCTAAAAACAGGGTTATTGCATATAATCTTGAAAAATATGCAGTTTGATTTTAGTATTCCACCTCTGGATAAATATGGAATATTGGAAAGTATGTACAAATATTTGCTTTTCCAGACTCTTTGACCTATTGCATTTTCTGAAAAATAAAATTTTGGAAAAGTTGTTGAGGTAAAGTAAGGTGGTATTTTTTTTTACATTGGGTATAAATAAACAAATATAGTCCCCACATTTTTTATTTTATCTTTAATGAGAGTTGCCAAGTTATAAAAGCTAAAAATAATCGTCCTGGCCGTGGAACACTGGACCAGCTCTTTACCCTCACTAGCGTCCTCAAGGAGTCATGGGAGTTTGCCCACCCAGTCTACATGTGTTTTATGGACTTGGAGAAGGCATTCAACCATGTTTCTTTAAGTACCTGTGGGGGGTGCCCCACGAGTATTGGGGGCCCATTGGTTCAGGCCATTCAGTCCCTAAACAAGCATCGCAAGATTCTTGTTCGCATTGCCGGCAGTAAGTTGGACCCCTCCAGGGTGGGAGTTGGACCCCTCCAGGGTGGGAGTTGGACCCCTCCAGGGTGGGAGTTGGACCCCTCCAGGGTGTTGGACCCCTCCAGGGTGGGAGTTGGACCCCTCCAGGGTGTTGGACCCCTCCAGGGAGTTAGACCCCTCCAGGGAGTTGGACCCCTCCAGGGGGGGAGTTGGACCCCTCCAGGGTTGCCCATTGTCACAGACTCTGTTCATAATTTTCATAGACAGTTGTTCTCGGTGCAGCCAGGGGGTGGAGGGAGTCCGGTTTGGTGGCCTCACGATTCCATCTCTGCTCTTTGCAGATGATGTGGTCCTGTTGGACTTAATTTTTCTGTGGTCTTCAGCTGTCACTGGAGCTGTTTGCAGTTGAGTGTGAAACGGCTGAGAAGAGGGTCAGTACCTCTAAATCTGAGGCCATGGTCCTCAGTCAGAAAAGGGGATTGCCCAAACCCTTGAACAATAGGTGGCTCAAATAAATAAAAAACTTCTACTGGAAATAGGAAGTTGTTTATTCTTACAAGATACATTGTAAAGGTCAGTGAGACTAACGTGTATAAATAAAGATTGAATGAATGAACAACAATTGAGTTTTTATTGTATAAGATTACAAGTAACAAAACTGCATTATTGTGCAAACTTAATGAATTCTAGAAAAATAACATAAAAAATGATTCAAGAATTAAGAACTGAATATTGAAAAGTATGAAGCTTCCAGATGGATTTGTGTCAGAACTCTGTCTATGATGGAAGACCAGCTTAGATCTTTATATGCTGTTTATAAAACCATTTTTAAAAAAGTCAGATTTGGTGTTGAAGATGTTTCAGGCTTTAGTTTCAACCTGTTTTGACGTCTATTGAGAACAGATATGAATCTTTGTTGCACTTTGGTGAACTAACTCGTGCCTTTCTTTGTGTTTGCTTGTTTGTTGTGTCAGGTCCATGACCTGGACGAGCAGACGTGGCAGACTGTGGAGGTCGTGCATATAGATATTGCAAACAAGGAAGAAGTGGCTCTTGGAGTAAGTTCACCTGCTCACGTTTCGATCTTGAAAAGGAAAATGAAACACGAAGTGGAAAACAGCTGTTGGCCTTCACTTGATGCAGATTGTTTACTGAGACAGTTTATTTTGAACTCCGTCAAGTTCTAGGAACAAATCTGCACAATGTGCTGCACCTGAAGTACGACACCAGACTGTAGCCCGTTTTTGTGAGGGCTCAGGTCAGTGTGTGTGGAGACGATCTAATCAAAGTAAAAATATGGAGTTAAAAGACGACGCCTGGGCCACTTTGAGTGATTGTTGTGTTAAAACCTTTGAGGAGCTGTACTGGGAGACAGCTTCATGTTTATACATGTAATGGATGTTGGGGCAGCTGGTACAGAACCTTTAATGATGAACAGAGATTCTGCTTGGATTTAAAGTCCACACATTTCTCTGGAATGTTTTTGAGCATCATAATATTAAATGTTTTACACGTAATGGTTTTTATAAAGGACTGGCTGTCTAAGAAGACATAAACCAGTTACAGCCATGCTAATGCACTACACCACCTGCCTATCCATCCATCCATCCATCCATCCATCCATCCATCCATCCATCCATCCATCCATCCATCCATCACCTGGACAGGTCTCCAGTCCATCACAGGGACACAAAGAGACAATTTAGAGTCACCATCAGTCTAACGTGCATGTTTTTGATCTGTGGGAGGAAACTGGAGAAAACCCACGCAGCACAGGGAGAACATGCAGACTCCACCCAGGAAGGCTCCAGACCAGGATTTGATCTAGTGTCCTTTCAGCTGAGAGTCAACAGCTCTATGAACAGAGCCACCGTGCTGCGCTGATGCTCTGCTACAGTTCACATGTATTTCTGTCTGTGAGTCTTTGTCTTTTAAACTCCAACATTTTATCAGTATTTTAGACGCACGTGTCTCACGCTGTTGGACACACACCTCTGTGTTTGGATGTGCTCACCCTGAACATGTGGGTGAACTCACACACACCCGATGTGCTGCACACAGATGATCTGCTGGTTTCTACAACACCTGGAGAAGGTTCTGATGGTCGTTTATTCAGCAAGGAAACTGTGTGCGTGGTCTTTGATACAGTTTGATCATTTGTACACAGAAAAGTGGAGCAGGAGGTTTCCTTCTTGATCTCCTCTGACCAGTCATCTGATTTAAAGTGACTCCTCCAGAGACAGAGCTGCTCCTCATCCTTTGTTTCCAGGTCACGTAGCGACTGAAGCGTAAAGAGTGAATCAGCCTGAGTGTTCAGCCGGTGGATCAGCTGATATCAAGCTGCACGTCTGCACCCGGCGCACGGCTACCATCAAACTCTTTATTCTTCCAGTCAGTTGGCCAGCGTCTTCACAGCTCTCTGTCTACTGGTCGGTCTACGTTCCTCCCCTCACCTCTGAACTCTGGTAGAGACTGAAAGAACGAGATCATGGATCCAGGAGGTTGAAATGAGTTTCCTCTGCAGAGCTGGACTCTCCCTCAGAGACAGGATGAGAAGTTCAGTTATCAGGAGAGACTTGGACCACTGCTCCTCCACATCCAGAGGAACCAGTTGAGGTGGTTCAGGCATCTGGTAAGGATGTCTCTGGGCGTCTCCCTAGGAAGGTGCTTCATGTCCAACTAGGAGGAGATCCTGGAGAAGACCCAGGACACACTGGACAGACTATGTCTCTCAGTTGGCCTGGGAATATCTTGGGGTCCTCCCAGAAGAGCTGGAAGAGGCTGTGGAGAGAGAAGTCTGGACCTCCCTGCTCAGAGTCCAGAACAAAAGGAAGATGATGGATGGATGGATGGATGGATGGATGGATGGATGGATGGATGGATGGATGGATGGATGGATGGATGG
>JARVGV010000578.1:29441878-29453369 GCA_031762435.1 Hypsolebias longignatus | reverse complement strand
GCCAGGTCTCTCTTGTAAATGAGTCCTCGAGGCTCAATGAGATTAACCTGCTTAAATAAAGGTTGAATGAAAAAAAAGTGTTTTTCTGTGGAAGCAGCTTTGACTGTTTTTATCCTAACCATGGATCTAAATGTTTTTTCTGTGAAGCAGATGTAGTTCCTGACAGTTCTGGTATAAATAATTAGAACCGGATCAACAGGAAGTCTTGACGACCGATCGGTTCAGGTTTCTGCTGAGTCTTGACGATGTTGCACTTCATGTAGTCATCAGTCGTTGACATTTTTAGTACAGTACTTTGAAAACTGTTGAAAAACTAGAGACACTCCCAACCCCCCACGTGTCTCCAGCTCCTCTAGGAGGACCCCGAGCCTCTTTCTGATCAGATGAACATCCTCAGCTGACTCCTTTTGATGCAGAGGAGCAGCAGCTCTACTCCAAGCTCCCCCCAGAGGATGAAGCTGCTCCTCCTCTCTCTGAGGCTGTAAAATGGAATTAGGTCACTTTTTTCAAGTAGCTGTGGCGGCCATCTTGAATCAGGTAAATTAATTTAGTTGGTTTGTCAATATAAAGATTTCATTTTGTTCTTTTCTTTCATTTTGTGGTTTTGTTGTTTTATTTGCAGCACTCTCAGCCACAAATCAGTTACAGAAGAACATCCAATGATTATGTTGAGGTTTACTAAACACGGTCCAGTGGTTTGAGAGTTATTTTGCTAACAAAACACAAAAACAAGGTTAAAGACTGAAAAGGAGACTTAAAGGAAGAAATGGGTGAGGAGACAGTGAATAAACGCTCCCCTCCTCCTCAAACCTTTATGACAACTGGCAGCTCCTGGAACAGTTGTGTGTGTGTGTGTGTGTGTGTGCATGCATCTCTCTCTCTCTCTCTGTGTGTGTATGTGTGTGCATGCGTCTCTCTCTGTGTGTGTGTGTGGGTTTATTAAAGGAAAGGGCCAGATCAATGAGAACCTTTAGAGCTGACTACAGTAGAACTGAACCGCCCGGCTGGCTGGCTGGTCAGACCCGCTGCGCTCAGAGACCCCTCGCCAAGTCTCAGAGTGTCTGAGTGTGAGGAAATCAATATCCCGAGGATGATTAGTTGGTAGTTACTGAAGGACGGACGCCTTGGTGTGGTTTTAGTTTCTTAGTGAGCTGCAGCAGCCGGCCGGGGGAGAAAACAGAAATAAATAAAATAAAAACAGGACGGGCTGATGATGGTAGTTTGTGTTTTTATAAAATCCTGCGTCAAACTGAGTCGTTTCAACACGAGCTTTGATGTAAACCATCACGTTCAACTGTCTGATGGGCGCAGTCGCGTCGTACATGTTGTTTTTGTAGAAGAAAATAAAAAAGTACCTTCATAAAGAGAGGATTCCCGTTCAGAGACTCTGCTCTCCTGATGTTCTCCACCCCACACTGAAAGAGGCAAAAACACTTAGTAATAAAATTTAAAAAAGTTCAATACAAAAACTTAAAAGGAGGTAAAAACACTTATTAATAAACACTAAATGTTTAATTTAAAGGAAGTAAAAACACTTATTAATAAACACTAAACGTCTCATTTAAAGGAAGTAAAATCACTTAGTAATAAACACTAAATGTCATTTAAATTAAGTAAAAACATTTAATAAACTTTTTTTTTCATTTAAAGGAGGTAAAAACACTTATTAATAAACATTAAATGTTTCATTTAAATTAAGTAAAAACACTTAATAAACATTTTTTTCATTTAAAGGAAGTAAAAAACACATACTGTATTAATAAACATTAAATGTTTCATTTAAAGGAAGTAAAAACAGTAATAAACACTAAATGTCTCATTTAAATTAGGTTAAAAACACTTAAAAAGTGCAAATTCAAAGATTTTAGTCAGGGACTATTATAAATAATTACTGTTATTAGTATTTTATGTTATATTATTATAACTAATAAATCTGCTGATTGTGATCAGTTAGTTGGGGAAGACTCTCAGCTACTACCACAACTGTTGAGCTGGTTGTCGGTGGAGCTTGGTCTCCACATGGTCTCTGATCCTGGATGTGGTCTTGATGGTCAGGACCTGGTCTCAGTAGTGGGGAGGAGGGGGTCCGGTTCAGGATCCTCAGGGTCTCGGTTCTTCTTCATGTGGTTCTGTTGGCGTCTTTGGGCCGAGACCTTCAGCGTGCTCTGGGGATGGAATAGTCCGCTCCTTTCACCAGAGTAAGGTGGAATGGAGGAGTTCAAGTACCTGGGAGATGGACTGACGGACCGGACCACGGCCTAGGTAATGACGGCGTTGCTCCGGTCCATCATGGTGAAGAAAGAGCTGAGTCAAAAGACAAAGCTCTGGATTTACTGGTCTGTCTGCGCTTCAACCCTCACCTGTGGTCATGAGGTCTGGATCAGAACCCAAAGAACCAGATCCTGGATCCAAGCAGCTGAAATCATCTTCCTTCGTACAGTTGGGGTTGTTCAGCCTTAAAGAGAGGGTGAGGAGCTGTTGCTCCTCTGGCGGGGGTCATCTGGTCAGGACCCCTCCCTTTAAGGCTTTCCCCAGGCAGACCTCAGATCCAGAACGCACTGATAGGACTGTGTGTCCTTTGTGGTCCGGGGACTCCTCAGGATCCTCCGTGTTGACCCCAAAGTTAAAAAGTTATAAACGCACGTCCAACGATCACGCTCAGTTTTACTAAAACCAACCCACCAGTTCATGTGATATTTTACTAACAGACAGCTAAACACATTACTGCTCACCTTTCAGTGACGAGTGATAAAAATAACTCCGGTGTATATGTGTACGGTATCTGAGCTGTGACAACACATAACCACTTCCTGTCTTCTCTTGTAAACAGGAAGTGGACACATGACCGCCCAGAGACAGCTGTAAGTCCTCACCTCAACGCCGAGCACCTGGGCGTACTCGATGTCCAGCTCGTGCAGCGTCTCGATGTGGTCCGACGTGAAGGCGATGGGGACCAGCAGGATGTTCCTCTTCCCCCGCTCGCACAGACCTTTGATGACCTCGTCCGTCTGGGGGCCGAGCCACGGCATGGGCCCCACCTGGAAGGACCCAACACAGGACCGGGTCAGACGCTGAAACTTGGGTTCTGATGAGCACCTGAACGAAAGGAGTGGTTTGTTTGAGCTGTGTCACGTTTCTGTCCAGCTCTGCAGACAGAACCAAACATGGATCGTGTTGGACGGAGGGAAACTCATTTAACTGACGCAGGCGCTCGACACTGCCAGCTGCACCCGGACCAGTTCTCCTGAGCAGCTGCAGAGTCTGGCTAACGTGTGGTGCCACCTTGTGGACAGAACCCAGCAGGTCCAGACCTGCAGCTACATGAAGACAAACTTCTGGAAACTGGACGTTTTTGGACTATTTTTGATTTTACTTTCATGTTTCCCCTAAAACTCTTTAACCTGCCGTGTTTGGTGACTCTCTGTTCAGCAGCAGCACACACACCCCCCCCCCCCACCATGTGTGAACATCTCATTATTTTTATTTCTGACCCACTGTGTCAACACCATAGACCTAAAATCACAAAAACATTCAATCTGAGTTTTAAAAAAAGATGTTTCTTTCACCGTGAAAGCCTCAAACACTCAATGAATTATTTTTTCAAATCACAATGTAAAGATAAAACTCAAAGTGTAAAGATAAAACTCAAAGTGTAAAGATAAAACTCAAAGAGTAAAGATAAAACTCAAAGAGTAAAAGATAAAACTCAAAGTGTAAAAGATAAAACTCAAAGTGTAAAGATAAAACTCAAAGAGTAAAGATAAAACTCAAAGTGTAAAAGATAAAACTCAAAGTGTAAAGATAAAACTCAAAGTGTAAAGATAAAACTTAAAATGTAAATATGAAACGCAATGTGTAAAGATAAAACTCAAAGTGCAAAGATAAAACTTAAAATGTAAAGATAAAACTCAAAGTGTAAAAGATAAAACTTAAAATGTAAAGATAAAACTCAAAGTGTAAAGATAAAACTCAAAGTGTAAAGATAAAACTCAAAGTGTAAAGATAAAGCGTAATATTCATCAACGTGTACAAATGTAGCGAACAGTAAAGTTATTTACAGTATTTCCAGAGAAAAGCCATTTTCAGGCGTGTTCTGGACAAATCCCAGCCTGTTTTGGGTCATTTCTGTGTCCTGCTCAGAACTGGGCCAGTGGAGGCTCCTGGATCTGGATCGGTCTCATGTCATCTAGGCTGAAGCGGCTCAGACAAACTGGTTCTGGTTCCATCGGTCTTGGATGCTCGGACTCATCAGACTAAAACTTTGATACAAATCTTCACGTCTGTCCGTCTCAGACTCTTTATTTCTTGCTGCCTTCTTGGTGGTGGTTCTGAAGACTGTCCGGACCGGGTCAGAGCTAAAACCAATAAAAAGTTCTTCTGGACTCTGACAGGAAACATGTCCATCTGGAGCTCTGGAGTTCTGTGTGACTGGAACCTGTTTACTGCTGGGTCAACATCCACATCCTCCTCTGATGGTTCTGTTGGTCCAGTCAGAGCGGTTCTGGACCCCCTGTCTTCCTCTTCTAAAACAAATTCTGATCACCCTCTTCATCAACAAAGTCCTCACTAACTGACTCGGTCTGTTCATGATCCTCTTCTGTCTGAGAGGTTCTGACTCGGTGGTTCTGTTCTCCTCTGGGTCTGCAGCTCCGTCCTTGTTGTCGTCTCGTTGTTTAAAACTGACTAAACTCTAAACTACACCCCAACAACAAAACCCAAACACACCAAGTATCAAATCTCTCAGACCTCATGACTCCCTCCCGCTCTGTGACTGAACTTCATTCAACTTCTTCTTCTTCCTGTAGATGTTTTGAGGTTTGACCAATAACTTGGTTCCTCCTTCAGAAAAGAGGGGAAGGTCGTTCATCTGTTCGGGGTGTGTGAAAGTAGAGTCCCTCAGACGGCGCCATCGCTGCAGCCCCTCGCTCTAACGAGCTTCAGATATGACAACTTCCAGAAAAGATGCGTCGTGGATTATTGACCACAACTCTGGATTATTGATCATAACTCTGGATTACTGATCATAACTCTGGATTATTGATCATAACTCTGGATTATTGATCATAATTCTGGATTATTGATCATAACTCTGGATTACTGATTATAACTCTGGATTATTGATCATAACTCTGGATTTTTGATCATAACTCTGGATTACTGATCATAACTCTGGATTATTGATCATAACTCTGGATTTTTAATTATAACTGGATTTTTGATTATAACTCTGGATTATTGATCATAACTCTGGATTATTGGTTATAACGCTGGATTATTGATCATAAATCTGGATTATTGATCATAACTCTGGATTACTGATCATAACTCTGGATTACTGATCATAACTCTGGATTACTGATCATAACTCTGGATTATTGATCATACCTCTGGTTTGACTTGTTCAATCAACATGATTAAAAACTGATGTGGATTAAAATCTGTACGTTTCACAGATTAAGTGATGTCAATGACAGGCTGACTCCTGTTAGAGCGACTGAAATCGGTCATGTGACTGTCACTCACCGCCGCCTGTTACTGAGAGTGTGAAGAGTTAATCCTCACGAGCTTTGACGCAGACCGATTTGAAGAACGTAAAGTTGTTCCGGTCCGTTTGGTGCAGAAACTCACCCTGGACTGCCACACCAGTCTGAAGGGGTTACAGTGGCCCAGCCTCTCCATGACTCTCTGGACCGTGGCCCCCACCTCCTGAGGGTACGGGTCGCCTCGGTTCACAACCTGCACGGGGCACACAGTCGGGATTAGAACCAGGAAGTGTGGATCGTTCAGAACCGTCACACGAGCAGAAATCCTCTTCTGATCGTCGAGTCTTAAAACGAGACGATCGATGATTTTATTCAGTCGAACGTTTAAAAAGTTGAAACCAAGACATTTGGGCTATTTGTAAATTTATGGCAGCAACGCGTCTCAAAAGTTGTTTGAGGAGCAACAAACAGTTTTTAGAGTTCGAGGAACGGATCAGGAACAGCTGGAGGTCAAGGGTCCTGATGGGCAGAGGTTCAGCTCTCTGACCATCAAAGGAAACTGTGGAAGACTTTCAGAATAAAGTTCCTGAACGGAAGACTTTCACCTCCATCATCTCCAGTTCACAATCTCAACAGATCAGAAGAATCTGTAGACATCTCTGAGGTCAAAGGTCAAGGCTGAAGGTCAACGTTAGACGGTCATGATCTTCGGGCCCTCAGGGGACCCTGCATCAAAAGCAGGTCTGGTTCTGTTCTGGGCTCAAGGACTCTTCCACAGTTCATCCACAGATGCTGCCCAAAGCTCTATCAGACAAAGAGGAAGACAGATGTGAACATCCAGAACCACTGCCGTCTTCTCTGGACCAGAACCCGTTTCAAATGGACCAGAACTGTTCTGAGGTCAGACGGGTCCAAGTCTGAAACTTCTTAGAAACCACTAAAGAGGAGAGGGACCATCCAGCCCGTTATCAGCTCACAGCTGCCTCTCTGATGCTATGGGGGTGCATTAGTGCCTCTTGTAACAAGCAGCTGACACATCTGGAAAGATCCATGATGCAGAAAAACATCTGCTCCATCCAGAACCTCCAGCATCTGGTCTGCTCAGTGGAAACACGAACCTGAACGACTTTAAAGAAACGAGTTGCTGCCGTGAAATTTACAATATAAATATATATAAAGTATTCAAAACATTATGTACAGTACAGTATATGTAAACAATTTAATTTAAACATTGTTCTGAAAACATCGAGGTGCGACGTGAACAGAGAAACAAATACTGTGAGCGTAGTATCTGTGTGTACTCGTAGTATCCTTGTGTACTCGTAGTATCCTTGTGTACTCGTAGTATCCGTGTGTACAGTATTTTCCGCCGTATAAGTCGCAGGACATGAAAATCAGTTTTAAAAAAACTGCGACTTATACGCCGGAAAATACGGTACTCGTAGTATCTGTGTGTACTCATAGTATCCGTGTGTACTCGTAGTATCCGTGTGTACTTGTAGTATCTGCGTGTACAAGTAGTTTCTGTGTGTACTCGTAGTATCTGTGTGTACGAGTAGTTTCTGTGTGTACTCATAGTATCCGTGTGTACTCGTAGTATCCGTGTGTACTTGTACTCACGGCCATGGGCAGGGAGTGGGCGGAGAACAGGATGACGACGTCGTCTCGTTTGTCCTCAGGAAACTTCAGCAGCTCGTTCTTGACGTGTTCTGCAAAACACTGAGAACAAACGTCTCCTCAGCCTCGACCGGTTCGAGGAACGCGGCGACTCGTCGTGAACCAGAGGGAACGCTCGCCGTGTCTCACCTCCACCAGCAGGGGGTGCGTGGGCCAGCGGTCGATCACGCTCCACCTCATCTTGGGCCGCTCTCCTCGGTTCCTGTAGTAGCGGTAGATGGCGTTCAGACTGCTGCCTGTCGGAGAAGATCAAGAGTCCGTGTGGGTCGTCAGCGGAAACGACGATGACGTAACGTCTGTGCATGAGTTTGATCAACACATGAAGAAGTTGAACATTTAACATCTTCTGCTTCTCGTCTGTGTTCAGGTTGTAGAGGCAGCAGACCCCCCCTCCCCCTCCCCAAGTGGAGGCGTCCTGATCAGACGAGCCTCCTCAGCTGACTCCTTTAGGTAGAGGAGCAGCAGCTTCACTGAAAGCTCCTCCCCCTCTTCAGACTGACACACCCCCTCCCCCTCAGATGAGCAGCTTGGATTCAGACCTGAGCCAAACCTCAGGATCTCAGTAAATCTGGAACGAGGAACTGAACTCGTCCACCTGAGGCACCCCCACCCCCCCGACCCTTAGGAGGCCTTCAAGTCCACATGGTGGAGGGGTTGGAGCCCCCTGTGATCCTGGGGGCTCTGTAGTCCTTGTGGTCCAGACGGGAGAGGAGGACCATCGGGGTGTGGGGGGGTGCTAAAGGCTGTAGAGCAGAAAACTTCAAGTAGTTTTTTAACAAACTGTTTGAGGCGTTTTATTTTTTAAAGCACTTTCAAAGTAAAAGCCTGAAACTGAGGAGACTTGTTCTGACTTTCGGCTCCAACATGAGCCGGTCTCAGCCGCCGGATCCTCAGCAGGTCTACCTGTGGTGGAGCAGCTGTACTGGGGGTACTGGGTGAAGGCCACGGCCCGCTCCACCCCGTCCCTCTCCATCTCCTCGATGGCCTCCTCCGTCAGCGGGTTCACGTAGCGGAAGCCGATGTAGAACTTGTGCGGAGCTGCGGGGACAGGAAACGGGTCATGTCAGAACCACGAGCTCGTTCACAGACAGGGAGTCGTCGTGGCTGTTATCAGCCAGGCGTGGCGGGCCCCGCCCCCTCCCAGCTGTTATCTGGGCCCCGCAGCAGCCGGGCCGTTGGGGCCTCACCTGTCTGCGGGCTCGTCTCGTCCAGCAGCCTCACCATGCCCTCCCCCTGCACCGAGGTCCAGCGTCTGATGGGAGACCCGCCGCCGATCTTGCTGTACTGCTCCTGGATCTTGGGCGTGCGCCGCTTGGCGATGAACGGGCCGAGCTTGCTGCAGGGAAACACGAGCAGAAGGACAAGATCAGCCGAAGACAAACAGCCGAACTTTAGATGTTGATGAACAAACAAAAACATTGTTTATTTTCTATAAACGCTACGACCCGACAGATTTAACAACAGGAAGTCAGAAGTCAGGACCAGCTGGTCCTCGTTCAGGACCAGCTGGTCCTCGTCAGGTGGACCAGCCCTGCAGGTGTGATTTAACACAACATCAAGGTGGAAAGACATCAGCAATGAGCATTGAGAAGCAGCTATCAATCAATCTGAGGAGGGTCAAAGGTCATTTTGATTTCATAGTTCTACAGAGGGACAATTCACCCTGAAGGTCAGACCATGCAGTGACTCCACAGGCCTCAGACAGCAGGTCAAAAGTCAAAGGTCACAACCTCTGCTCTCTAAAAACAACATGGCAGCTCAACACCACCGAAGGGTTCTGGAGTCCAACAGCTGATGCTTGGGCCAAACTGGGTCAACAGAACCATGATCCAAATACAGCAGCTGATCTAGAACAAAATGGGTCAGAAAGAACAGAACCAAAGTCCAGTCGAGTCCAGAACCTCAGGTCTGACTGAACCTCTGTGGTGGATCTTCAGAGAACTGAGCAGAACCAGTCATGGAAAGAAGAGGTTCTACAGGCTGTGTGTGTGTGTGTGTGTGTGTGTGCGTGTGTGTGTGTGTGTGTGTGTGTGTGTGTTCGTACTTCTGCACAGGAAGTTTCATCAGGTCCGTATCCATAAAGAGGCGCAGCAGGAAGTCGTGGACATCCTGGAGTTTCTCAGGTCCCCCCATGTTCAGCATCAGGATCCCCGTTTTTGGTTTCCTGCAGAAACAAACAAATAAACAAACAAACAAACTCAAAAATAAGACAAATCCGTTGAATATTTTTCTTACTTGTCACATGAGATGGAAACATTTAAATAAAATCTGCTGAGTCTCATTTATGTCCAACATTCCCCCCTGTTTGTTTATATTAATGTGTGTGTGTGTGTGTGTGAGTGAGACCTGTTCTCTTGTGTGTCTGGAGCTGCACTCGGAGCTAAAGCAGCAGCCGTGGAGCGTCTCCTCAGCTTCAGGCCGATGCTGCTTCGAGCAACTGAAACAAACGATTCATTCCAGTTTAAAATCTGCTTCAGTCACTTTGAATTTATTTAGTTCATTAAAAAAAAGTTCGAAAACACAAACGTAACAAAATCACTCTTTAATCTCAACATTCTGTTGAGAAACGTGAAGAGAAATTTTATCTCTGAGACTTTAAGTCAAAGTTTCTTTATAGAAATTATGTTCACAGGGTCCCAGTTACATCCAACAATAAAATATAAAATAAAAACATTAATAACATCTAAGATATGAACTAAGAAAAACATCAACTAAAAATACACTAAGCACTAATATAAAAACAATAAAACAGCAGCACGAACATGAGTCTGTGTGAGCAGATTTTAGTTAAAGTTTGGAGTGGTAGTAGCTGACAGTGATCCTTCAGTTCTTTGTTTAAAAACTTCACCACGGTGTCTGTTAGCAAAATAATGAAACACTCGAACCGAAAGCGTTGGATTCACGTCTACAACTTCTGGGGTGACCCTGATTCAAGATGGCTGCCACAGCTACCACACCATCAGAACGCCTGCAGGATGTTCTTTGAGTTATTTCTCATCAGGCACCTGTCTGGACTTCACGTTGTGGACCTGAGAGAAGACTCAGCCTGGAGTTTAAAGCTCGAGGCTCAAAGAGAAATCTCATGTTTTTATTTGTCAAACTGTCGTTTTTTCCATAAATGATGCGATTCAGGGACAGAAACCAACTTTGCGAGCAACACGGGGCCTTGGAGCCGTTTGGCTTGTTCAGCTGAATTTTATCTGCTCCTCTGTCCCATAAAACCTTCGTATTGACAGGCAGCTCCACATCGACACTTCATCCCCCCTGCCTCCCCCCTCCATATCCAGCCCACATTTTTCTTCCCTATGAGTATTAGTTTATTGAATAAGTGGCATCCGTTTTCCTGGCCCCGTCACCGTAAGGCGAGGTATTTCTCACTGACGCGTCGCGGTGATTTATACGCCGCTGACTCTCCCCACAAAAAAATAAAGCTAAGCAAAAAATTTCCAATACATCCTCTGTCCACCCCCCCCCACACACACACACACACACACGCACACTCCTCTTCATCTGAGCTGTAGATAATTAACTTGGCAGATGTTAGACGAAGTCAAACACTTTCACATCCTCTTCACTCTCATCCAGACTCACACCTGCTGTCAAACACAAACGACGCGATGATGAGACACGAACATCGAGTTCCTTCGTCGTTACAAAAATGTTCTGAAACTTTAAAAACATAAAAACACGACAGCCAGGCGCAGAATCATTCTGGTCTACACTTTAGTTCAGTAACAGAGGCTGAACGTTCATCTGTGCTGCACATCTGCTTCACAGGAATGAACTGCAACAGTCTGAACGTTCTCAACAGGTTCTGAAAACACCAACACAGATCCTGGTCCTGGCTTCCTGTTTAAAGTTTTTAAAGGTCCGGTCATATTCATGTGACGTCCCTAACGTTAGAGCTGGTGAAGATTCTCAGTCATCCAGGACAGAGTAAATAAAAAACAAAAACAGCTGGACTTCTGTTCTGTAGCTAAAGACGTTTCACTTCTCATCCGAGGAGCTTTCTCAATTCAAAGAACATGAGTGTGGAGTTCAAGTCACAAAGCTGAGGTGCTCTGTGAGCTTGATGCACATGCAGATTGACCTCTCGCTCCTACAGGGTCGTTAGTAGAGGTATGCTAAAATCACATTTCGGTTCGATTCAGTTTCAAGGAGGGTTCGGTTTGGTTCATTTTGGGTACAATAAAGACAAAATAAAGATTTATAAAACATTTATTTTGAAAATATGCCAAGTAAACTACTGTATATGTTTGTATAAAAATAAATAAAAGTGACCCATTTGGATGATATTTTAAATAAACAGCACTCTTTATAATAAATAAACT
>JARVGV010000578.1:28986918-28997984 GCA_031762435.1 Hypsolebias longignatus | reverse complement strand
AGTTTCTTGTGACATTGGATATCTGTTCGGCTTCAAACCAAACCTTGGCACTGATATGTGCATCTTTGCTCTCAAGGAGATCTTGGATTTATACAACAGGCATAATACCACCATTTTATGTGTTTTATGCTTCAAAAGCATTTGAAGGAGGGAATATCAACAACAATAATCCCAGAAAATTTTGAATTATTGCTTTAAGGTATTCCTGCAGCCAGAACCGGACCGACCCAAAACAAAACAGCTGCAAAGTTCTAAGAAACAGCCGGTGGTAATCACCGAACTCAACAGCTGATTTACGAGCGTTCAGTTCAAACTTTTAATCAGTTGAGTTTATTTCACGTCTTCATGAACTTCTTACAGAAAAACTTATCTTAGTAATTCTATGAAATTCGGTGCTTTGATATGTATCCGTATCAAAGTCCACATGTACAACAGCTCGCAGTGGAAGTAATCTCCTGTAGTTTTAGTTTAATTGGTGCTCATCAAAGTGACTCAATCAAACCTCGTTCCGATTCATTTTCCAACAGCAGACTCAAACCTCAGCATCTGTACGTGTTCCTAATTATTAATAAGCACTAAGCAACTTGGTTTATAACGTTGGAAATAAGTGGCTAAGTTAGGCATGTTGTCTAGAAAACCTTTCAAAGTAAAACAGATTATTTTATTGTAGCCGTCAACATGACTGACACATAAAACTGTGAAAGTATTTAATAGTTTCTGTTTGAAATGGAAATACAGCCCAAAGACAAAGCTGCACTTAGAAAATGTGAATTAGGTTTGAACAAGTTTCTTTATTAACCAAAGTTTGTAACCTTTATTCTCTCTTCATTAAGAGTCTCATTTTTTCCTCCAGCAGAAACACTTCCACACAGAAAAACAACTAAGTGAAACAAATCAGCCGCTGTGATACAAGGACTGACAGCAGCACTGACCTGGTGGCCGTGTGGGTTGGGTTCTCTGCCATACGAGTATGAACTCCTCTCCGTTTTACCTAAAGAACAACAACAACAGAAAACAAGAGTACAGACGATCATTTTCACTGTTAACCTTTAAAACACCAAAAGTTTGAACAAACCAATTAGCATGTGTACGGTAGTTGTGTTGGACAGTACTTGAGAGGGTTGGTACTCTCAGGTACTTCTGAATTTTCATTGTTAACCACTTTTCATGAACTTGCTAGTACTCGAGGTCAAGAAATAATCTACGACCATTTCACACTCTCCATAAGACTTTGATTGAAAACAGGAAGTCATAACCCAGTTAAAAGTGCTTTTGATTGCGTCGAATTTAGGGGATCAGGTGAAGACCCATAACGAACAATGATCGGTTACTTGTTAAGCACAAGAAGCCAATTGGAGGCTCAGCTGGGCGAGTGACAGGAAACTGATCAGCAGTAGTAAAGACCATAAAACAGACGGTGCAGAGAGGAGGATCATAACTGTAAGTAAATATGAAATTTGTTGGTAATTTAAACTTTAGTCAAACAAGATGTTTAACATGGAAGAAGAACACATCATGGAACTTAGCCTCTGTCTAAGCCCCGCCTTCTTTTGGGGGAGTGATCCCACCTTCATTTGGGAGAGCGACCTTTCTGCTTTGACTGGTGGTGAACAGAGCTCCAATTTTTTCATGTGTTAGCTAAGAAAACCACATCAAATAGCAAAATGGAATTCTTCTGAAGCTTTTAGGAGTTTAAGAATGATGGCTTTTCAGGCAAATATTTATTTATTGAAAATGAAAATCTACTTTCAGCTTATGAAGTAAAAATTTAAATACATGCCCTGCAGTTCATCTGATAGGCCAACTGCTCAATATGGTGAGAGTACCAGTAATTTTTGTCTCTGCTTTGAACATAGGTGTTAGGAATGACGCTCAGCTACTACCAAACCAGACGCTAGCTCACCAGCTGTGAAACAGACTCTGTTATGGACATTTTTGTACATGCTAAGGTTAATTAGCTGTGGCAGCCATTTTTCTTCAAGTAGAGCCCAACAAATAAGATGTAGATGTACACTAGGTCCAATGATTAGTTTGATTAAAATCTGTTCAGCACTTCGTGAGATATTTTACTAACAATTGCTGATTCAGAACGAGAAATTAACAAAGGCTACCCAATTATAAAAGCCACCTAAAGTAAATTAAAGTAAAAAGAACAAGGTTATTATTGTATTATTATTATTATATTATTTACCATACCAATTATTACATCATTAAGTTAGATCAACTAAACGTGTTATTGGTAAGATGAACATGTCAGTTTAGAAATTAGAAATAGTGACGCACGTTAACTTCCGTTGTTGATTTTTGTTTAACTGAAGAGGTTTTTGGCAAAAACAAAATAGAAACAATGGTAATAAATACAAAGCAGCATGAATGTAAACATTTTTTTTCTCCTCTCCTTTAACTATTAATCACTGGAATTATAAAAGTAAAGAATATATTTTTACAAGTTGCTTAGAAAAAAAAAACGTTAAATTGTTTCAGCAGAAAACAACCAGAGCTAACGGTCCTGATCAGACGACATGAGCGCTCGCAGCAAAACAAAAACCAACATCTGCTCTGCCTACAATCCTACACTGCATAGATCCATAAACTAAAAACAAATGGTGTCACAAAATGAATGGAAACACTTTCATGTCCCTTTTCCTCGTTGGTGAACATTTTGTTTTTTTGAACAAAAGTCTTAAATCTCCGGGAGCTATTAAAAAACATCAAGAAATAAAAGGTCTGACAGAGAATTTATCTATTCTGGTGAATTCATTAACAAATATACTGCGATGTACTACAACCCCAACTCTGGAGGGTTTCAGTTTATGGGATTATTTGCCTTTTTCTAAAGCTCACAGGACAAGCGTAAGTCGGAAAAGACTCATTATTGTACAAAGCCACCGTTGTTAAAGATAAACCAAACACCCAGAACCAAAAAACAACCAGATCTCTAAGATGATTACCAAGTCAATGTATTTCTTTATCCCATTCATTGTTTTAAGAATTAACAGTAAACCAAAGAAAAAGGGAAACCAACTCAGATTCAACTGCAACTCAACAAGGCTGGTAAATCCACCATTAAACACGATCGACCATATTTAACGGGGGAAATCCATAAACCATGACACGTCCTTATTAGCATTCGCCCTGTATTTTTATATTTCCATCTCATTTTAATTTGCTTCTCCCGCAGTATTGTGAAGTACCGTACGTAAAAAAAAAAAGTCTAAATGTGTGTCTCACTAGGAAATAATGTGTTGTGACTTTTGATGAGTCCATTGATTGATGTAGACAAATATGGAAAAAAAAGGGCTAAAATTTCACCGTAGATCAAAACCAAACCTCTGAAGCTCGACAGCTCAGACCTCACAGGACAATAACCTTTATTTAAACATGCAAGCTTTTTTTCTTCATACCTTAAATATAGCTTAAATAATAAAAGTAGAACTCATTAAGGTTGGGATCTACTTCTTCAGAAGGTTTGAAGAAGTAGATCAATGTTGGGTTTTTGGGGAATGGCTAAATTGTTTTCTGATATTTTCACATTTTACTAATTGTTCCTCGTCCATTCTGTCAGTGTCGTACCACACGCCACACACACGTCACCAATCACAGGCGCGGGGCAATTTATTTTGGCTTTCCTCTGCGATACGAACTCTTCGTATACTTTAATCCTTTTAGAACAAAAATTAGAGACAATAACTAAAATGCTTCACTAACAACAATTTCCAAAATAAATTATTTTACAATCCCACAAATACCAGTCGCAACATACACAAGCTAATTATTCTAAAAATCTGTATCCGTACAGGACACTAAATCTTCTTCAATGTTTTCTCTGGCCTACTCGACCTACTTTGGATATTTCTTCAAAGGATGTTTTCTTCCATGCTTACAGCTTCATCTCTACAATCCTAACAAAACCACGGACATACACCACGTGACATACACCAGACGCACCATGAGGTGAGAACCTCCAGATGATCAACGTATCAAAAATATAAAGAACGCCTGATGTCCGTCTCTACCAGTTAGGTGTTTGTGAAGTTGATCTCCCCTCGACGCTCAATAACTGTTTAAGGTTTGAAAAGAAGGTGTGATGATTCAACAGATGCTGAAAATAATGCGAAGAACTCCATTATTTTCTTAATTTCTGCAACACAAATTAATAAACAGCATAAGCACCGTGTTCTACTAAACTTTCCCAAAATGGGAGTTTTGAAGAAAAGACCTGAAGAGTTTTTCTCACCAAAACATCTCCACCTGGACATTTAAAAAATATCTGGATTAGTGTGTGTGTGTGTGTGGGGGGGGGGGTCTTTGGTTTTGCCCCATCTGTTTATTTTCTAGTGAAGAAATAACCATTTTTTTCTGCTCCATTTATTAGTCAGGGATTAATCATAAAAACGTTGTTCGACATGTCGACAGTTTGGGCCACGCACTTTTTCCACAGATTTTTTTAATTTATGTTGCTTTCAGGTGATTTGTTGTGTCTTTCATGATCTGCTCTTCTTAAGGGGCTACCTAACATCTGATACACAGTTAATGAATAAAAAGAAAAAAACAACAACATTAGATAGAACATATTTAATTTGATTAAAATGAGACGTCGGAGCTCTTTAAATGCAGGCCAGGGATTGATAAATGTCTGACAAGAAGGCGCTGCCACTTTGGCAGGTAACTGACCGACATGAAAATAAAAAAACACGATACGAGTGCGCCTAGCTGTGAAAAAGGCATCTGATGAATCCTGAAAAGGCGCTGCTCCTCCGTGTGTGGAGACAACAAAGCTAAATTCCTCTCCAGCTTCTGAACAGGCCTCCTCTGAGCCGCCGGGGCCGCTTCGGTGACTATTTTTACTACACAAACCTTTTTTTTTTTTTTTTGGATAAAAACCTTAAATCTCCAGCCAGTCTAAATATCAAACCACGGTTAGTGTGTAATTACATTCTGCTGTTGGTGCGGATGAAATGGAGGGGTTTTCAGGGTGTGTGGAGGAAAACGAAGCGTGTTGCAGGGTTGGAATCAGGCGCGTATAGACCGGCGCTGAATGCATGCCAACATGGTAGTCGATGCAGAAGAGGTTGATAATTACAGGCGTATAGAATAGAACGTGGTCGACTCTGTGTGTGTTTATGTGTGAGCCACTGATACGGCGGCCTCAGATTCAGCTACAACCGATGCCAGCTGGACCAGTTTGGCACGTACACAAAGACTCCCACATACACACACAAAGTAGGAGAAATTACCGCCACAGATGTGCGCTCTCCCTCACACACATGTAAATAAGGACATATATACGTGTTAAAATGTTCTGAATGGTACTGAAACGTATCCGTGCACTGACAGGAGCACAACTGTCACAGAAAACACTAAATATATTTAGGATTTATAGCTTATAAATGTAAAATACTGCAACATCCAGAGCCAAAAATCTTTCAGTTAAAATGCAGATGGATGTGAGTTTGTCCAAAGCAGCTAAAAAAGAAACAAAATAAATAGTACCAGGGTTCATATTGAAAATTTTTAACAAATAAATAAATAAAAACGATCCAAATAATTTGTGTTGTCGTGCAGTTATACAGTGTTTTTTTTTTAATTTTTATTCCACAGCATCAGTCTTCTTTAAATTGTCTTTAACTCTTTTAATGGACCACATTTTATGCTTTATATAAGTGAAGTTAACGCCCAATAAAGTAAAACAAAAAGTCTAAAACTATGGGGTTTATTTACTAAAATGGTATTTTATTGAAGAAAATGCACAAAAAAATCATGTCTTGATTATTCTTTTTCTCTGTTGAGCATTCTGTATGAAAAGCACTTTGTACCAACAAAGAATGTTGTTTTGATCAGGTTGGATCCTAAAAACAGTAATAAATTTAAAAAAAAAAAAAAAAGGATTTTACAAAAAAAAAAAAATCAATACCAGCTTGCCTTTATTTATTTTTTTACAAACACTATAAACAAATAAATAAATAAATAAAAACAACAACAACAACAACACTAATAATAATAATAACAATAATAATAATATAAGTTAAAACTTGCTTTGTCTTATTTTATTGTAAACACAATAAACAAACAATGAAATCTGTATGCCTATTTTATGACTGTCTATTGTCCACTGTTGTCATCCGTCTGTTAAAATCATGTCTTTTGTAAATGAGTCTCCGAGGCTCAGTGGGACTAACGTGTAAAAATAAAGCTTGAATGAACAAAATAAACAACTAAATAAACAGTTTGTACAAGAAGCGACTGAACACTTGATCTCATCACTCCGGTTTACCGGAGTCGTTAACAGAGACTTTACTCATGAGTTGACCGGAGTCTTTACCGGAGTGGGAGCATTTCCTTCTGGCAGGGCAGCAGTAAAATAAGTAAAAAGCATCCCGTCAAACAGCAAGAGTAAAAATACAGACATACATGATCACATACATGTGCAAGCTATGAAAACACAGATATGTCAAATTATGCAAATATGATTTTTTTTTTTTTACTTTAGTGAACAAATGACAGCAACAATCTGTTCTCTGAAAAATACAGGAGATGAGGTAGTTAATACTAATAGTGTATTTAAATAATTAATGCCTTTTTTTGGGTTATGACACAATTTAGAGTCAAATTTAATCATAGATAATCCACGATGCACCTTGTGATTTTATTCATTTACTTTTTTTTTTGTTTGTTTCTATCCAATACACAAACATGAAGTATCACATGAAAAGAAATGTACAAATGTGGACAGGACTGGTACCAGATGTATTAAATTAACCATGAAAATTGTTTCCTAAAATGATAAAACCCTCTTAAATTTTCAATAATTATGCCCCTGAAAGTAACTCAATACACAATAAAATGAAACCATTTTACAATAAAATAAAAATATATTTCCTTCAGCTAACATAAGAAACCAGACGTTTTACTTCAGTTTTCCCACATGGTGACGTTTATCTTCCACAAAAATGGAAACAATGTTTGGCATTTTAATTTGTCTGTAGGAAAGGATGGACCTTAAAAGGAAATAAAAAAGGTACAGAATGATCTCATCACAATATGCAACGAGTGGACATTTAAACAGATTTATATTTCCTTGCAGTGAACAGTAGTAATCTTCAAAAGCAGATTATAAAAGGTTAAACAGCCACTAAAAAGCATGTCCTAATAGAAAGTGATTACTTCAACTGAGCATTTTAGAAATAATTGGACAGATTAATGATTGAGTCCTCTGACTCATAGGATTAAAAATATCTCTTTGGGTTTTCAATAGAACCATGAAAAGGAAAGAAAGATTATTTTCCTGAAATTCAATAAAAGGAAAAATGTTTAAAAGTCCTAAATATATTTAAAATGTTAACTGTGTCTCACAGACACTTAAAACATATCTTGTTTTTTACCTTTCACCTCTTGTCTGCTTTCTTTTGTCCTCGTCAAAATAAAAGTACTTCAGCATACAGTATTTAACTGGGATTAAATACCTAAACCTTTCACATTTTTTGTTTGAAAAAAAAAAGCTTTAAACAATTTAACCAAGAAACGTAATGAGATTCAAATCATTTTATTTATACACAATAAAAATGTATAACATAAATGATTATATATTGTATTTTTTGCATTGAATACAACAAATTATATAAATCACAACTAAGCTTTACTAAGAACATGGTTCTAAGTCTAAAGGTTCTCAGCTGGAAACCAGTGGCATTCCCTTCTGGATCATGGAGGGGGGGGGGGGGTAGGATGGATCAAGAGATGGATGGACATATAGAGGCCTCGTCCTCAGTAATGAGGGCGTTGTTTCAGTCGGTCATGGTGAGAAAAGAGTTGAGTCAAAGACAAAGCTCTGGATTTACTAAGTCTGTCTACATTCCAACGCTCGCCTGTGATCATGGGTTTGGATCAGGACTGACAGTACCCAATCCTGGATCCAAGCTGCTAAAATTAGCTTTATTTATCCGGGGGAGCTCCGTGGTAAATCTGATTAAGAAGAGACCATGGGGCAGATCCAGAACTTACTGAAGAAATTGGCCTGGGAACACCTTGGAGTGACCCAGGAGAGTGGAGTGTCACTGGGAGGAGGTCTGGGTTTTTTTCCTGGACCTGTTGCCTTTGCAACCCAACCACAGATAAGTGGTAAAAGATGGAGACAACTGGGACCATCAAGAAAATGACCATTTTATGTAGAGTTATAATTGTTTTAGTCAATTCTTTAAAAATAATGTTGCTCACAGCCTCACACAGTTTAAGATCTCACGTGAACTGGTAACGCACAGATCATGTGTTGGGGACACGTCTCGGACACCATCACACCAAAACTGAACTCAGTAAGTGACTTGTTTGTATCCTGATGCTGCTCAATAATCCAGGTAGAAAAATCTAAAAAAGTTAAGTCTGGTCCTCCAGATGTTCAAAAAAACAAACAAAAAAAAAAAAAAGTAGAAACGTTTCGTCTTTTGTCCGAAACACGTCTTCAGTCTGAGATGCTGTTTTCAGCTCCTCGTTCATTTGATCTTCATTCTTCAGGGAATGAAGTTAAAAATGACAAGTCAATGTGTACATTTAAGAAAATGATCAAAACTGAATTATTAAAAAAATATATAAAGTAGTGTAATGTGTATTGTATTAGTTAGAAAAATTTAGAAAGAGTTACTCATTTTGTTCTGGTACTGGAAGATTATTATTGTTTGAACTGACTGAAAAAAGGGCAGATATAATAAGATTTTTTCTTCTTTCTGCTGCCTTTCATTTTTTATATTTTGTATGTTATCGTTTATGGGATGGTTTTTTATTGTATTTTATAAATGAACAAATTTTATAAATAATAAATAAAATTGTCCTCTAAAAATTTAACAGCTGGTTGTAAACATCCTTCTCTAATAGTTTAGAAATAAACAGAAGATTAGAGATGGGCCTGAAGTTGGAGCAGAGCGAGGAGTCAAGGCCTGTTTTTTTTTTAAGTAGAAGGTGTACAAATGCATTTTTAAAAGCCTCAGGTATACCAGAGGAAAGACTGGTGTTAATAATCTGGAGTGCACTTGGTCCAATAGTAGCAACCTCCTCAAACAAACGAGGTGGGATGGAAACTGTAGGGGAACCAGCGGGCCTCAACTGTGTCCTCTAGGAAAGAGAAGGATCAGAGATAGATGAGCAGTGTAGAGGAATAGAGGGGTCATAGGAAGGCTGAGAAATAAAAGCTCTGGTTGACACAATTTTATTGTGAAGAAGTGAAGGAAACTTTCACAGACTTCATTGGAGGCATCGAAACCACCAAACTTAGGAGCGTGGAGAACAATGTCTATGGTTCTGAACAGAACTCTGGGGTTGTGACAGTTAGAAGAAATGATGTCTGAGAGATATTTGTTCTTCTCAGCTTTTACAGTCATCTGTTAGTGTAACATGCTCTCTTTGAGAATATCAAAAGAATCATGCATTGATGCATAATTCAAAAAGTAATTTAAGAAGCGGTATAAGGCTCCTATGAATGAAACATCACTGATGATAAAATTGAGTTAATATCTGATTTACCTTTTGCACAAATTAAAATGTTTTCCTTTTCCTTTTTGCATCTTGAGTTAATCTCAACCCCTGAAAGAAATAAAAAAACACAAGCGAAATTATTCTGGCCTACATAATTTTATATTCTCATAACTTTAGCAATTACATAATACTCAGGGATTTCACAGCATCCAGTTGATTTTATTTTATTTATTACAAGCACAGCTTTTGTTATTGAGCTGAAAATGCTTTATGATGAGTTTGTGTTGTGTTTACTGAAGCCAGGAGAACTTTGGTGACGTCCAACAGACCAAAATGTTGCTCTCCAAGTTGAAAAGGCTTTCTGTGGGTTGAGAGCTGGGGTGGGGGTGGGGGTGATGTTGAATGAGGGTCAAAGCAGATGAAATGAGTTTTAATGCACAAACTGTGCTTTTCTCAAAAATTACAGGGACAACACAGTGGATCATGTGTCTCCTGCTGACTGATTACATGCTCCAACTGTGGTTTTTTATGGAGTTTATTTATCTCAAATTATAGGAACAATACTGAACTTTGCACACACATATCAACGTGCGTGTTTTTAATTAAGTAAACCAACTTCCATCATTTTAAATCTCCACCTAAAAGCTTTGTACAAAGTGAATTTCCTCCTATGTGACGTCTTAAAACAACTAAAGATTTTGTACTTTGAATGCAACGTTTCGACCCACCAGCATGGCCGACCTCTGCTGTGGCTTTTACTCAAACATGGACCTCTTTTTCTGCACGTCTCCCCCCCCTCCCCCTCAGTTTGTGGGCGCACAGAAACCCTGTGAGCGAACCCCATAAATAAGTTGGCACGTTGCACTGCATGTGCATGTCTTCTTTTCCAAAAACAGCAGCTATTTCCTGGAAGCCATCCAGCCCTTATACCCCCCACCCCCACCCTCCGTCTTCCCCTGCAGCATTCCTGATGTGTTTTAGGTAAAAAGTGAAGGGGGTGTCTTTAAATCTATCTGTCGGGATCCAAACTGTTTGGAGGAACCCCCACTCTCATTGTCCATTTTGAGGTGGAACCCTAAAAGCGTTCTGACTGGTAATCAGTAGATTTTAAGATGATCAAACAGCCTCCATTATAACTGAGGACAATGAGGCTGATGGTGGGGGGGGGGGGTGTTTCTTGACCTCCTTACTTGATCCTTACCTCTTTCCTAGTATTACTCCCCTCCAGCCAAGAAAAAGCCATTTAAAAAGTGATCATACAGTAAACCAAAATGCAAAATGATCCATAACTTGTAAAATACAGTATTTGTAATATTTTTATTCGAAATAAACTGGATACAAGTGGCAGACTGAGCTTCCTTCAAAGGGTGTCTGGGCTCAGTTTTAGAGATACCAAAGTTCAGACTCAATAATCCTCAACAATCTTTAAAGATGAGGAGCCACTTCTCCTCTGCATCTAAAGGAGTCAGGTGAGGTGGTTCCTACGTTAAGATGCCTCCAGGGCTTAATCTGTAAACTGATTGATGCCAGAACAGCAGGTGGGAGTTTGTGTGTGTGTGTGTGTGGGGGGGGGGGGGGGGCGGGGGGGTGTGGGGGGGGTGGGG
>JARVGV010000578.1:28959426-28971496 GCA_031762435.1 Hypsolebias longignatus | reverse complement strand
TTATTACTTTTTAATACTTTTTAATGGCCGTAATTTGTGTTAATTTTATTTACTACCTTTTAATACCTTTTACAACCGCGCGGATACCCTGTCAGTCACAGCCACAATCATCACATCATAAACATTCATTGTCAATTGATCAAAATAAACAACTGTTAAGTGTGTTGGAAAGGCAGAATGAAATTACAAGCATGCTTGTAAATCAACAGTCTTTATTTTTTCTGCCAAAACGGGACATACCGATATTTGATGGGGCTCCACTCCATTTTAAAACATTCATGCCAGCGTTTGAACACAGCATTGAAACAAAGGCGCATACAGTAGTGCCAAAGACCGTTTATACTTTCTGGAGCAGTACACTAGAGGTCAGCCTCGTGACCTAGTCAGAAGCTGTGTTCATATGCCTAATGATTATAGATATGCTAAAGCTAAATCTTTGCTTCAATAACATTTTGGTTGTTCATTGAAGATAATCGCTGCATACATGAATAAAGTTTTATCATGGCCTGCTTTGCAGGCAGAAGATGTAAAGGCTTTACAAGCATTCAGCTTTCTGCTCAGGGAATGCTGTAATGTGATGGAAAACAATGGCTGTATGCATGAGTTGGACGTTCCTGTCAATATGCAAACAATTATAAAACTATTGCCTTTTAAACTGTGAGATGGAGAAATTATGTGTGTGATGTACAGGAGAAGTTCAAAAGAACAGCCACTTTCAGTGATATTGTTCGGTTTGTAGAAAGGCAAGTGAAGATCGCCAGTGATCCACTTTTTGGTGATATCCAAGATTCTTTATATGCTAGCAGACCGAGGGATGTTTAAAATGGAATTTACGGTATTAAAAAGAACACAGGGATTATGACAGTTTGAAGAGATAATTTGGAAGAAGTATTTGTTCTTTTCAGATTTAACAATGTTCTGGTAATCTTTCAAACATGTTTTTAACATAATAAAAGAAACCTGCAATTTTTCCTTTTTCCACTTACGCTCAGCTCTCCTGCATAGACGTTTGGCTGCTCTAGTGGTCGCATTCAGCCAGGGATGTGGTGCCCGCTTTTGTCGCCTGATTTTTAGCGGGGCCACGAGGTCCAGGATCTTGGCACAGGTTGTATCATGCCTACTGAGCAGCTCCTGCGTACTAATACAGGCAGAGGTTTCGGGGATTAGGCAGCAGCAGTAATGAATGCAGTGGAAAAAAAGAGCAGCAGTTGAAGAGTTAAATATCCGACAACTCTTGGCTGGAGCGGGAAATGTCGACTCATGAATAACAGAGGTATCGAATGAAATGGGTCTGGGATCTGAAACAATGGCATCCCCAACTTCCAGATTAACCACAGATAACCCGTGAGAGAGAACTAAATCAAGTGTATGGCCCTGTTGATGAGTTGGACCGACAACATTTTGCTCAAGGTTGAAAGACCGGATCAGATTTAGAAACTCCTGCACCAAAGGCTTATCAGGGCAGCAGACCTGTACATTAAAGTCCCCCAGAATCAAAACCTGGTCATAATTGAGCAGTACTGTATTCCAGTCAGAATGTCGGAAAATTCACTTATGAAGTTTTTTGTTGTATGAGAGTGGTCTGCAGATCAGGCTGCACAGTGTCGGGTTGGAGCAGCCCAGCTCAAAATACAGCAGTTCAAAACTCTGAAAAGCCACAGCCTGTAGCTGTCTGCAGTTCCAGAGTTGTTTAAAAACTGTTAATAATCCACTACCCCTACCTGAAGTCCTTGGAAATTAAAAAAAGGCACAATCTACAGGCAAAAGTTCAGAAAAAACACTTAACTCACCAGGGACGAGCCAGGTCTCTGTGAGAAACAGAAAGTCCAATCCACTGGAGCAGAAAGTCATTTAAAATGAATGTTTTATTTGCCAGCGACCTCACATTCACCAGAGCAATCTTTGTAGGACCAGTAGCTGAAGGAATAGCTCAACACGGAGCACACATCAGCGGTTTCAGATGTTTAGAGTTTGAAACGCGCCTCCTAGGACCAGAAACACTGCAGCTGTGAGCGCACCCGCGGCGCAGGACAGGCTCGACTACAGGGATCATGCAGGACCCAGCAGGATCGGCCAAGCTCCCGGACAGGCGAACACCCAGCAGATGGTCGGCAGGAGATGATGCAGCAGACGCTCCAAAGTTGGTTAAGTTTCACTGGAGACAGCCGAAGCAGCCGCGGCTGCGCGCGCGCGCGCTACACGTACCAAGCCCGGCCACCTGTAGCAGGCTGGAGTGGAGAGTATCAATGAAGCATCCGGATGGACAGTTTAACATCTGATGGTCAACAGCAGATGACGAAGCAGCAGAGAGCTTGATGCCGGCTTTAATCCTCACGAGGCGGCCAGCATGTCTTCCACGGCGTCTGGAGTGATGTTTTTGGGCGGGCAGGAATGTGGCGCGCTGCAGGTAAACAGGAACATCAACAAGCAGAGGGGGTGGGGGGTCCAGAACCCTGATCAAAGTGGTCGAACCCGGCAAGGTTTGCAGTAGATAACTACTGTATATTTAAAAGTTGTTGGCGATCACAAACAAGCAGTGCGTTGATATCGCCGAAGAAGAATGACAAAAACAGGAAAAAAAAACTATCAAAACAGACAGAGGTGAACGGCAAGCCACCAACACCGGCGCCATTTTCCCGGAAAGATCGAAGGCGCAGCAGCAGCTTTTGTCTCTTACCAGCTGCTGTTATCTCTGTTTAGCGGGGATGCGTCAGTTTGAGGGTGTTTACTGGCACGTGTGTCAAACGTTCAGGCGATGTAAAGGCTTTCTGTTAGTTCTGCATCGTGTGGCGTATTCATGTTTGTACCCTCCCGTATCTCATCTTCATCACTTAACTGCCTGTAGCACTTCTACGGGTCACACCAGAGGCTTCTTAAGCTCGCAAGTTCAGTCGCCTGCTCTGATCTGTTCTTAATTCAGCTCTCGATGCTCCTCTCCGCTCAGCAGGGTGGAAAAGTCTGAGAAATCACTTTGACACTGACTGAAAGCAGAGACGCCTCAGAGGAAGCTGACTGCCAGTGCGAGGGGTCTTTAAAGCTGCATTTAGAAGTTTTGTAATTGTTCAGAGTGCTGCAGGCTCACATCGTCTCTTTTGCTTTGTGTTGTTCAGTTTGCATTAAAATCTGAGATCAATGAAATGTCATTGCTACCATTTAAAAATAATTCTTCTTGACTGTTTTAAAACTTAATCTACATTCAAATACCATTTTCTGATCAGTGACCCCCTCCGTCTCCGTTGTGCTCCTGTCTCAGATCGCAGATGGCATGGCCTTCATCGAGAGGATGAACTACATCCACAGAGACCTGAGGGCTGCCAACATCCTGGTGGCTGATAACCTGGTTTGTAAAATCGCTGACTTTGGCTTGGCTCGACTCATTGAGGACAACGAGTATACGGCACGCCAAGGTGTGTGTTAGGAAATGACTGCATGGAGATATGTGTTTAAATTTAAGGGTCTGTCCAGGAAATAAACATCTTAATTTTAAAATCACGTTAGTCTGTTAATATATTGTACGTCTTTGAGCTGCAACGCAGGAATTTACCAAAAAAACAACAATGAAACAAAGAAAATGAACTATGCATTTTAGACAACTACTAATAATCTTTAAAATGGGATGTAACATTTCCCTGTTCCTCATTCTGAGTTATTGTTTTACTGTTGGTTAAAATGAAGAGTTTAGAAAAGTACTTGAAAATGGAAAATTGTTTTTTTAGCCCTGAAAGGAATTAATCAATCCCTAACTAAAACACTAGAACACATTTTAAATATTACTTATATTTTAGGCATTCAAGATAAGTTAATTAAATTGTTTTATTTATTTATTTTTTATATATATTTTTTGTGTCACTGAAGTAAAAATGACTTACTGGTTTTTAGAACAGTTTGAACCTAATCTTAAACAGAAATGTTTTAATTCATTCAATCTTTATTTAGACAGGTTAATCCCATTGAGCCTCGAGGACTCGTTTACAAGAGAGACCTGAAATGAAAGTAATCATACCAGTTTCACTCATTTCATTGTTTGTACTCAACTCTTGCTTTTGTTTATCTTCTCTTTAAAACGTAGGAGCTAAATTCCCCATCAAGTGGACCGCCCCTGAAGCTGCATTATACGGTCGCTTCACCATCAAGTCTGACGTCTGGTCATTTGGGATACTACTGACAGAGCTGGTGACCAAAGGCAGAGTACCTTATCCAGGTAATAAGATCTTACAACCACTTGTGAACATATGGGTTATTGTATTGGGATTATATTGCACCCTTCATCCATCACCTTCTTCTTGTTCCCAAGTCGGGTCACGGGGGGCAGCAGCTCGAGCAAGGAGGCCCAGACATCTCTTTTCACAGCCTCCTTTTCCAGCTCTTTGTTTTCTGGGAAGGCGTTCCCAGGCCAATCGAGAGATGTAGTCTCTCCAGCATGTCCTGGGTCTTCCCCAAGGTCTCCTCCCAGTCGGACATGCCCGAAGCACCTGTACGGAGGCATCCAGGGAGCATCCTTACCAAATGCCTGAACCACCTCAACTGGCTCCTCTCAATGTGGAGGAGCAGCGGTTCTACTCCGAGTCTCTCCTAGATAACTGAACCTCCCACCCTATCTCTAAGGGAGAGTCCAGCACCCTGTGGAGGAAACTCATTTCAGCCACCTGTGTCTTAGATCTCACTCTTTCTGTCATTCCCCAGAGTTGGTGACCATAGGTGAGGGTAGGAAGTAACGTAGACTGACCAGTAAACAGAGAGCTTTGTCTTACAGCTCAGCTCCCTCTTCACCACAACGGACCAGCACAGAGCCGCAATACTGTAGATGCTGCACCATCCATGTCAATCTCACGCTCCATTTTTCCCTCACTTGTGATCAAAACCCCAGGATACTTGGACTCCTCCACTTGAGGCAGAACCTCGACCCTAAGAGAGTAATCCCTCCCTGCTGTTTCAGCATGCTGTTGAACATCTGTCATCTAAAAAGGTTTTAACATCTCAGAAGAGAACAGAAATAGATTTAACTGATGGGAGCGTTCCTGGTGTCCTGTGACTTGTCCACTCGGGGGAAAGCCCCTTCATGATCCTGAGCTACTTATTAAAATCTACATCCTCATGTGTTCCCCCACCCCCACCCCTCTGAAGCAAAGCCGGACTGGATTTGTGCTCCTCTGTCACAACGTCACGATGCAGCTGCTCCAGCCATCTCCTCTGTGTGTGCAGGGCCATCTGGTTCTGGTGGTCTTCTTGCTTGCACTGCAAATTGCTCAATTTAGTCAACGTTGCACAGTTTAATTAATATTCTGGGCTTGTTTCCATATTTTAAGGTTTTTTTTTTTTCTTCAGATGCTCATGCCTCAGTTGTTGCGTTCCTTTTATTTTAATTGTTCAGTGTTTTTCAGTTTGACAGCGTTTGGACACGAGATCCCAAGCGTCTGCACGCGTTCACATTTTGTGGTTTATTTTGGTTTTCGTGCGTAAAGTTATCTAAACACTGTCAGATTTATAACGGGTCGAGTTAGGAGGTCAGATTTTAAGATGCGAGGCGTAAATCATTTCAGCACCGCAGCATCCGACATACCAGCATGCCACTGTATCCGAGTCTCAGCAGCTGCTGTGGACCCAGCGTGTTCCAGTGTGAGATAATCTGATCCCCGCTCTCCCATAGCCAGATGAAAGGAGGGGGGTCATGGCTGTAACCATGCCACCGACTCTGTGTCATAACCTCTTTTAGCCACAGTTATGCTCCCAGAGGAGCTGCGTCACAGGGTTCTGTCTTGGAAAGGAATCCACGAGTCAAGGATGAAGCAGCACTGATTGGTATTCTGCCTGCGACCAGTGTGGACGGTGACAAACTGGAGTGTATTAATCACTCGCTCCTGTTAGGACACTGGAGTGTTGTCTTTGACATTAACAAGACCATTGTCCTTTAAAAGCCGTGACCGGTGAATGCAGGTCTCACAGGAAATAGCCCCGTGTCCAATTTATTTTATTTTTTACTTTCTATTCGTCGACACAGTGGTTTCTGTGATGTTTTATTTTGACCATTAGCCAAATGAAGGCAGTGTTGTCAGTTTCAGGCTGAGTCGATCTAGTTCTGACTTGGAGATTTTAAGTTTCCTCTTGGAATTGATCACTACATACAATGTGTTCTGGCGCTTTGATGACAATGCATGTGAACTTGAACATGTATTGCCTTAATTTTAGTTCTCATTACCTTCTCCAGGCCCGTCTGATCTCACTTTAATACAGTCACAGTTTGGCTGGGGGCTTTTACTTAACCTGTAGAATCTGTTCAGTTTTTTGTTGAGAACCAGCTCCGTCAGCCTGCTGTACCCTGATCAATAGCCAGATGAGATGGAGAGATCTTCACGTCTTCTTCAGGGGAAAATACAGGTAGTCCCCGACTTACGAACGGGTTCCGGACCTAAGGACCGTTCGTAGGTCGATTCTGCCATAAGTCGGGGACAACCTGTATCTATATCGGACTAAAATATCGGCCCTACCGATGTATCAGTGAGTCTCTAGCTTGTACCGTAATTTGTCCATCTTTAGACAAGCGTAGAGAAAGTCATTAAGTACATGAACCTCTGTCCAGCTTTGTTGTCAAACTTTAAGTGAAGGACAAGAATTGTTGAAGTTGTCAATTCTGTCCCACAACTGATCCACCGTCCACCCGTCTCGTTTCCTCACAGATTTGAAGCAGCTGGACCTTCTTTTGTCTAAATCTGAGTAATGACAACGTTTAAGAACTGGTCGGTAAGGTGGTTGTCCTGACAGGAAGTCCAGTTCTTCTAGATTTACTGAACACATCTTGGTCAAATCCTTGAGTCTCTTTCGCCGATCAGAGAACAGGAAGCTCCTTTCTGACATTGGACAGAAAAGCTTACAGAGTGTCAGCTGTGCAGAGTAACAGCAGCTATAATCCAAACCACAACAGCTCGTTTCCCCTCCAGTAGCGGCGGAGACGTTCAGCGGGTCGGGGAGGCTGTTACCTGGAGGTTAGCCTCAGGAAACATCTGTTCACACAACACAGACGAGTTCAGTTTAAACTGAACCACAACCAGAACACTGCGCACTGCGGCGGGCCTGATGAAGTCACTGAGACACCAACCATCCAACACTCATCTGATTGTTACACGATGCTAACCCAACTGGAGACATCTGGGTCTTCTGAGCAGACATGACAAGAATCAAACTGGAGACTTCACTTTTCTCCTAAAGACATAAAAAATAAAAAGTACACAAACTCATATTTTGGCTCTGAAAGACAATGAAGGGACCTTTGATGCATTATTCTATTATTCTATTATATTTCATATTAAATACATCTGCCTGCACTTTAATACTCGTTGGACATTTATTTTATTGTTAATATTTTCATAAACCTTCAAATGTTGGGTTCAGGTTCCTGTTGGAAGATACTGGACCAGAAAAACCAAAAGAACCACAAACTCAGTTACCACAACAAACTTTAGCTCCAACTCTGTAAACCTGACCGACTTGTAGACGTTTTGTTTGCAGTTAGCTTTGGCAGCCATCTTGAAAGTTCATCAGTTGTAAAACTCCTCGGACGTCCAATGATTACTTTCCAAGATTGTCTTGAGAATCGGACCAGTTGTTTTGTGAGATATTTTGCTAACAGACAGACAGGGTTGAATGCATTAGTGGGGGATGACTCTCAGCTACCACCACATCATAGTAAATGGACTGAGGCTGTGGCGGCCATTTTGAACTGTGTTGTAGATGTTGGACTAATGATTACTTTCTGAAAGTTTCTCTAAAATTCTTCCAGTGGTTTATAAGATTTTTTGCTAACAGAAAAGTAAATAAACCCTCAAAATCACAGGCAAAAACATTATTGCCCACCTTCTAATAAACACTGAACCATCTCAAAACACAGGTAAACTGCCTCGTCCTCCATCGTTCTCCTGGTGGTGCCAAACCAAACACTAGAACTGGGACTGGTGGTGTTCAATGGGATCAGAGTCTTGCCATTGGGTGATCCCGCCCAGTTCCAGTTCCAGTTCAGTTCCCAGTTGTGTGAAGACCTGACGTCTGACTGCAGGACACTAATTGGCCACAGAGAGACGATCATGAGGCATCTCCTCCACAAGAATCAAACGCAACATTTTTAAACCAACACTACAACTGAGCGCTTTACAGAGACTAACGTGAAAAATCAAACACCGCACCCAAAAAAACTTAGATACTCCCAGTATTCAACACTGGTGTTCAGCTCTTTACACCTGCTTGTTATATATAAACCAACATTTATCGTTTTATTTGTATTTCTTGTTGTGAGTGTGATGTATCATCAGCATACGATGTAGCAGAACACTGGAGTGACCTCAGTTCAGCTGAAACATCAGTAGATACGAACGCTGAGCGTATTTTAAATAATCAGAATATGTGCAGAGCACAAGGCATCACAACACACTGACGCTCAACATGCGCATTACTAATAAAAAGGTAAATGAGAAAATCCAGACCGAACGGACTCCACTTACGTCACCGACAGGTGAAGAGGTGGTGGCCTCGGCTCAACCACAACATTTTTTAAACGATGGTGTTTTCTTATTTCACTTGTTGACCTGTCCCCGTGTCTTCAGTAGAAACAGCCGCGCTGCGACGGTGCTAAAGGGCACTGAAGCATGTCAACCCCCAGTGGGTCATGGTGAAACTGGACAATAGGAACAAGGTCCAACGGTCCTGATGACCCGAACCCTCAGAGAGTCCTGATGGTGTGAAAGCAGCTCAGCCAACACAACGCGCACGATTCCTCCAAATTATTTGTAATAACTCAAACACACTCGGGCTCATTACAACGAGAAAGTTTTAAAAAAACGATATTTTAAGAATGTGTTTATGAATCAAAGGACGAGGACGAACCAGCAGAACTGAACCGTTCAGCCCAACAGTCGAGATGTTGTGAAGAAAACCTCAGCTGTTTTATATTTTTATACAAGTCCAAGTTCAGACGAACAAAACAAGCAACATTTTACACACACACACACACACACACACACACACACACACACACACACACACACACACACACACACACACACACACACACAAAGCAGAGCCAGTTTCACAACAAAGACTGCGACTGTGCCATGCTGCTGCAGAGGGGGCAGTGCCACGTTGGCAAAGCCCAGGGGGCAACTGCTATCTCCTGCCAACATTTCACATGCATGTGCACGTGCACACACACAGAAGCTATCTGTATTCCAGCATCGTTGCAGACTCGACTGCTTTGTGTGACTTCATGTTCACCAAGCTGCACTTTCACTACAAAAACTAGTTGAAGTCTTTGTTTGTCGTGAATTATTTAATCGACCGTTCGTTAATTTATGATTATAAAATAAAAAATGTCTTAAAATGTGATTGTCACAAAATGTAGAAAGTCCAAATGGAGTTGAAGCAAAGAGAAGAAACAAAGCAGCGGTGGTTGTTTTATGAAGAAATCTATTTGAAAAAGCACAAACAGCTGCCGGGACACGGAGAAAGAGAGAAACGATTTCTGATGACGTGCACGACGCACGAGGAGCCTCACCTGAGCCGCGAGTCACACAGGTGAGCGTTCAGAGCGAGAACTGCCACATGACATCACACAGCAGCAGCACGTGAGCACGACTGGGCCGCGTGAAGAGAAACTGACCGACGCCGCGCACGTGAAGAGAAAATGACCGACGCCGCGCACGTTTCAACTCAGCCGTGAGGAGCTCCGACCTCTGAACAGTTTTATTAGTCGTCAATAAATATGAATATTTATCAGATGTCATCACCGTAAACGAGCTTTAACTGTCCCCATCTCAAGAACGCTGTATTGAAACTGAGCACTGGACCCAAACGATCAAACTCTAATCAGATCGATCAATTATTAGAATTCCATACAAAGTTGTTTTTTGAAGAGTCAAATGAATCTGATCATGAATCGTCCACTGACAAACAAACACGTCAACGTCATACATGGACTTCTTTTTTTTTTCAAAACCGTGGAAATCTGGCGTTTGGCTCAACCACTGAAAAATGGATCCGTCAGCCCGTTGTCGTCTAAAGACGTCCAGCGACACCCAACGACATCCAACGACATCCAGCGACGATACGTAAACCACGAGTTGAATAAATGGAGCGACAGGAGCTGGAGCAGTAAAACAAGTTTCAGCGTTTACGTCTTCAGGAGGTCAAAAACATTCAATTGAATCAAACGTGATCAACATCAAGTCTGGTGCTCGTCAGCCTCGTGACCATAAATAACTTCAGGAATTAGACTTCGGTCGTCTCGATTTCTAAAAACCAATATTTGTTTCAACACTTCCTGTCATTTATTAAAATGCCAAACAAAATATTTAATAAATCAAATAATCTGAGTAAGAATCATAGAAATCAGCATCATGAGCCGTTCATAAAAACATTTACAGGACTTAAAAGATGTTTTCCAGAAATCTCAATATGAAATCTCAACACGTCCAGTATCAATTAACTAATTAATTTCTTTTATGTTTAAATAATCTGTATCAATGCTACAGAGCAGACAGAGCGTGCACGAGAACGAGCAGCAGCTTTGAGATGCGACAGAGAAAATACAATGACGAGCGTTGCCACAAACGCTCTGACTCCATGTGTTCAGTGGTGCAGGGCAGAAGCCCCGCCTCCTCACAAGGAGCAGCTCCTCCTCGTCCCCATTCGTCGTTTAGAAGCCCCTTTCCCTCAAAAAACTAAAAGTAAACTTTATTAAATACATAGCATTAAGCTCAAAACCTGCAATACAGATGTGCTAGCTGAGATGCTAAAGACATAGCGCTTTGCTTCTCTAATGCACCTGCAGCTACTTATGTAGCGCCAAGCTAGCACTATGTAAGCACGTACAGGTTGAGAGCTAGCACGATTTATGTGGTGGTGGCAGTGGTAGATTATATATTTTAATAGTTATGTAATTTTATTTATCCACTACTTCTATAAACTCTTCATGTTTATCTGATCCTAGATCCATGATGAAATTGGACTTTTGTCCAGAAAGAGCTCAGAAAACGATGCTGTAGAAAAACTAGAAGCATATAGTTATTATTTTATTGTTATTATTAACTGTTCTTTATATTTCAAGTGATCTAATCAGTCAGATTATATAAAAGTTTGTTTCTTTATTTGTGGTGTTTGTATTTTGTAATTTTTTTTGAACTGCAATGAGTTCAGATTATAAATATTTTTAAATGCTTTATTGCTGTTTTTCTGTTTTCATCTTCGTTTTGCAACATTTAGAAGTTAATGTTTATTATTATTATTATTATTATTATTATTATTATTATTATCTTATTATTATAGTCATCATCATCATTATTATTATTATTATTATTATTATTATTATCATCTTATTATTATAGTCATCATCATCATCATCATCATCATTATTATTATTATTATTATTATTATTATTATTATTATTATCTTATTATTATCTTATTATTATAGTCATCATCATCATCATCATTATTATTATTATTATCTTATTATTATCTTATTATTATAGTCATCAGCATCATCATTATTATTATTATTATTATTTATTATTATTATTATTATTATTATGAACATGTCACAGAAGTGAATGGCTTTAATAAAGGAGATGATGAGAGATAAAAGAGAGGATGGAGAGATGGAGATAAAGGAGAGGATGAGAGATAAAGGAGAGGATGGAGAGATAAAGGAGAGGATGAGAAAAAAGAGAGGATGGAGAGATAGAGATAAAGGAGAGGATGAGAGATAAAAGAGAGGATGAGATAAAAGAGAGGATGGAGAGATAAAGGAGAGGATGAGAAAAAAGAGAGGATGGAGAGATGGAGATAAAGGAGAGGATGAGAGATAAAGGAGAGGATGGAGAGATAAAGGAGATGATGAGAGATAAAAGAGAGGATGGAGAGATAGAGATAAAGGAGAGGATGGAGAGATAAAGGAGAGAATGAGATTAAAAAAGAGGATGGAGAGATAGAGATAAAGGAGAGGATGGAGAGATAAAGGAGAGGATGAGAGATAAAGGATAGGATGGAGAGATAAAGAAGAGGATGAGAGATAAAAGAGAGGATGAGAG
>JARVGV010000578.1:28850506-28861352 GCA_031762435.1 Hypsolebias longignatus | reverse complement strand
AGTCTGAGAGTGAAGTGCTCTGTTAGTAAAATATGGAACAATAAGGTCTGTAATATAAGATGGAGCTAGGTTGTTGAGAGCTTTGTAGAAGTAAAATCTTGAATTCAATTCTGGACTTGACAGGGAGCCAATGGAGAGAAACTGGAGATGATCTCTCCTATCAACTCATTAAAACTCTGGCAGCAGCATTTTGGATCATCTGAAGACTAAATAATTTTTTTGACAAATTTAGACAATGAAAAAACATAATTCCTCTCAATAGCAAAGACGAGGGTGAAAATCTCAGTTTGATCCAACAAAACCTGCTCGTAACTTTCACCTCTTCATTTTTTACCAACCATCTTGTCCTCAGATGAAACCAGACGTAAATCCTTCCTCTTCTTTTCTCCATTGGTGAGAAAAGCTTGTTCCGCCCAGCGAGCAGATGTTGATGGATGATGATTGGACGGCCAGATCAGGTTTCGCCGTGTATTTCCATACATCATCCGACGCTCCTTCTTTGCCCCCGACGATTTGCACCTGCGCCGCCTCGCTTCCCCCGAAAATACCTCTGATTAATGTCCAAACCCGGAGAGGCGAACTAGAGCGGGGATTTTCGGTGGTATTAATTAAACCAAGTCCAACGTCCTCGCCCAGTCAAGACGCGAGAGATGGAAAGGAGGAGAAAGTGGAGGAAACAGACATCCAACAAGAGAAATGCAACCTTCAATGAACGACACATTACACATTTAATTACTTAAATAAATAAAACTAAACCAAACTGAATAAACAATATGAATAACTGTCCATCTTTATTAGAGAAGTGATTGTTTTAGCCCATCAATTTGTAAGGGTCAAAGGTCATTTGAGTGCACAATTCTACAGAAAGATTGCTCACAAGGGAAAAATGTTTAAGACATTAAGTTCACCCCGAGGTCAGACTGTGCAATGGTCATAAAACTTAGTTCCACCTCAGATTTTAAAGGCTAAAGGTCAAAGGTTGCAGAAGAAAACTGTAAAAACAACATGGCAGCACAACTTAGGTTTGGTGCATTTCCTCTGAAGGAACCACAAGACTTTTGGAACAGAACCAGACCTTTACCCAGAATTAAAAAATAAATTAGAAGGGCAGTTTACTCCTTGGTGTCAATCTCTAAATGCTTCCAAAATTTCATAAAGAAAATAATTGATATTCAAACTGAAAAGTTAATTAGTAAATAAAAATTAACAGAACATTAAAAAAAAGGAAAACTGAGATGTTCTGCAGTTTAAACCTAGAAGCCACAGTCTAAAGCAAACATTTGTTTATACGGATTTTTTTTATTTTTATGCTAATAGACTCAATTACACTCGCCTGGTTTATCAGCCGTTAATATTATTACCGGTATTTTGGCGTTGAGGAGGAGGCGCATTTCAAAGTGTTTGCCGTTGGCCGCTCACTAACAGATAACGAGCTTCTCCCCCTTCCAGATGCAATTACAGAACGGTTTTCTGGAAAACAACTCATCTCAACTTCCACACACACATGCGCAGACGTATACGTAAATGTATGTGAAGACACACGTTTCCTCACAGCGGCTCTAATTATATCCCCGCTCTCACAGATAGGGATCAGTTGATGGATTTGTGGTATTTTAACTGAGAATTATAAGAATTAACAGCACTTGGAGGATGAGAGCTGTCTTGTTTAAAATTTAAATGTGTGAAGTCACACGATCGACAGAATGCACTACTGTACGGTCATCAGTGCGCCTAGAACTGGAGGAAGTAGGAGAAAGTACCGGAGTATCCGGTAAAACCACAAAAGCAATAATATGTACCTTTAAATACAGTATTAGTAAAATAATAATAATATTATATAACCATTAGGATAAGTATTTTTTAAGTCAAAGGGATAAAAAGGGTTAGTGGTCAGCATCTTGTCACTGCGAGAGTTTCAAATTTAGATTTGATGACGGCACCTCTTTATTTATATTCCCACATACATGATGGCATTTTGTCCAGTCCTAAAACATCTGAGTAACTAATCCTAAATTAACCTGATTTTGTTCTGCTTTGATTGCCTAAAAATAGCTTATTTTAAGGAAATTGCCTTTTCAAGGGAATTTTAGAGAAAGTACCGGAGTATCCAGTAAAACCACAAATGCACCAGGGAAGCTCATGCACCCAAATTTAAAACCTGAAACCTCTTTAGTGGAATGCTAATCTGTTTGGACCTCAATAATATGTACTTTTAAATATTCGTAAAATAATATTATATAGCCATTAGGATAAGTATTTTTTTAAAGTAACTAGGATGGGAACAAAACGAGGCTTCTGAGGCTTATTTTTTGGCCTGTATTTTTGTCTGCCTGTCATTTTGAAGGGTGCTTTCAGAGTATGACAGATGTGTGGTTAACATGGTGACCCTTTAACTTTTCTTTCTTTTTTAATACTAGCTCTTTTTTTACTTCTACTGTTCATTAATTAAAACATCTGCCATTTTGTCAGCTTAGATGTTTATGAAATAAATTTTATTTGCTTCAAGTCAAAAGCCTCAGAGCTGATGAGTACAGCTTAATGAAAGTGAAAAACCTCCGTGTGCTCCGTGACACGCGCTGTAACGATGTTGTCAAGTCGACGTGTGAAGTGTGGAGTGAAAGCCGTACGCTCGCCATCCGCCATTTGTGCAAAACGTCAATCTGTCACGAACGGAAAACACGGAATACACACCTGCAAACATACATCTGCACCATCACCTGCGTGCAGGTACGCAGGCTGAAATGCCACAGATGTACACACACACACACACACTCTTGCAAAGGAGGCGTTCCTGTGCAGATGTGTGTACTGAATGCACAGGATGCTACGCCACACATGAGTGGTTGTCATGGTATTCGGGTGACAGATGTAGCACTGTGGTCTAGGCTCGGTTCCAAACACACACATGCACACACGTGCGCACGCACACACACACACAGCCACTCTTCATTTATCAATAATTGGATTTTAATTTCATTTGGCAGCCGGTAGTGCGAATGGCAGAACAGCAGAAGAAGAACAAGGAAGAAAGAAAGAAATTAGAAAAATATAAAAAGACGGAAATTCACCCGACCACCGTTTGGATAAAAAAGAATATTCCTGTGATCCTTGTTAATCAGATCGTATTGTGTTATAATGGAAACTGGGGTAGTGATGGTGCAGAGGTTAGACAAGGTGGGCCAGTGATCGCAAGGTCGCCGGTTCATCTCCCCGGAACAACAACATAAATTTTTTTTTAAAAAAAGTGGAGGAGAAAGGTGAAGCACCAACACCTGTCTCCACCCATTTGCCCCAATCTGGGCCCTTGAGCAAGGCCCTTAACCCCCACCATCTGCCCCCCGGCCACAGCCCTCAGTGTGGAGCAGAGCGCTGCCATCAGGGCGCCCGGGGGACAGATGGAAATAAGTAGATCTAAAAGGCTTAAATGACCCTAAAGATACCACAGGTTGGGGGTATCTTTACTCACTTTTGTCCATTGGGTCAGGACATATTTTGCTAACCAACTTGACTCCAACAATTAATTCTAGTTTTAAGCAAAGAAGGCAACAGAAGGTGTTCGTTAGTGATTATTACAAAATTTGGTATTGATCCAGTACAAAGAAAATAAGAGTAATACCCCACCAATCAGATAGTTGAAACTTACGAAGCAAGCCCTCAAAGTTTATACGTCGTGATTAAAAATACTGTCTGGAGTTTGTGATGGGACGACTACCAATAAGGTCAATAAGCCACGGTCGCCATCTCGAAACCAGTTGGGCTCTCAGGAAGATCGGCTGCTGACGTTCATTAGACTGCTTTGAGTTTTATTAAAATCCATCCAGTAGCAGCACATGGCAGGACACACACACACACACACACACACACACACACACACACACAAAAAGACGATTAATGGGACTCGTGTAAAATGCAGTTAATAAGCCAGCCCTCTCTGAAGCTCATACTTCACAGCAGAAACATCTGACGAAGTTCAAACGGGCCAGATTGTTGGACTGTGTGTGTCTGAAATGGCATTTTGATTTTTTTTTAAACTGTTTTAGAGCAATTACTTTAAAGGTTTGATGCTTTCTTTTTTGAAGTTTTACCTTATTTCATGTGTAAATTCACGATTTGACACTTATCGTTCAGGAGTTAAGTTTCCACAGTGACCGTCTGAGACTTGTTTTTTGTCTGCCTGTCATATCAAAGGGTGCTCTCAGGGTATGACAGGTGTGTGGTTACCATGGTGACACCTTCATTTTTTCTTTCCTTTTTTTAATATCGTCTCCATTTTCACTTCTATTGTTCATTGATTAAAATGTCGGCCATTTTGTCAGCTTGGATTTTTACGTAATCAATGTTTATGCTTTAACGTAGAGTTTCTGGTCCTTCAACATTTCTTCTGATTTATTGTTTTTTTTCTCATTTTTGTTAAAATGATCTAATTATTAACCAGAGGTCCAAACGACGCAGAGTCGTGCATTAAAACACGTTTTAAAGCCGACGAGTTTCCAGCCAGAAGAAAAACATTTTCTGTTTTTGTTTAGTCGAACTGAACTCGGGCCCAGTTCCTGTGAACCACCTCACCTGATTAGACAGATTTCCACCGGAGGGGGGGTGTGTGTGCGTGTGCATGTTTGTGCAGCGGGGAGTCCTTTCATAGCCGCAGGGCCAGATGTTTGCGGCGAACCTCCCCCCTCCTCCCCGCTTCCTCCTCAATCATCCATCTCTCCTCCATTCTCTCCGTCTCCACATCCCGTTCATTTCACATCCACCATCTTTACCACAAAGCAGCGACGAGAAACGTCACCTGATCATATAAACACGCGCACGTGAGTGTACAAATACGTGCACGGGGCTGCCGTCACATTTGTCAAACTGCAGGTGCAGCTGATTCCCAACCTGCTGCTGTGGGGGAGGGGGGGCCTTCGCATGTTTCTTCACGTGTCCAGCTGCCGTCACGGTAACACGCATGTTGAACACGTTAAAAACAACGTTCTGCAGGGATCAATCCGCAGCTTCAGTCCAGCGTCGTTCTGAAGGTCTCGTAGGAACCAGAGGACTCCGGCTGCAGATGACGTGGTCCTGCTAACACAACGGTTCACAGGTGAGTTCCTCCAAATCTGAGGCCATGGTCCAGGACTTGAACCGGGGTCACCTGCTCGCTGAGAGGTGGCAGCTCTACCAACTGATCCACCGTGTCACATTTCCATCTACAGATGAGAGCAGCCAAGTTCTTCAGTGACTCGGTGCAGCGGCTCTAATTTAACTTTTAATAGATTTGTTTATTTACTAGTTGGAGTAAACTCTCCTGCTGCCCTCGGGTCAAACAGGCCACAAGGAGGGATTTAAACCCGAGGGCAGCAGGAGGGTGAACGTGTCCAAACAAAACAAAACATCTCAACACTTTTATTTCCGCCGCGTGTCGACAGCTTGAAGGAATGTTTTTAAGTAAATCTGCAGAATCGAACATAATCTGTTTCCCAAACAATGAGTCAGTGAGAAAATATGCACCAGTTTATCCAGCAGCCCCCGTTTCCTCACGTTCACACACATTACTGGGATGAGTTCAAACAGCTGGTGTGGATCTTCATTCTCTGCAATGTGGGAAAAACGTCCACACTTACATTTTCTCCCATGAAATTATGCAGCACGAGTCGAGTTTCCACACGTGCGCTGAAAATCAAATCAGTTTCTGTGCGCAGCTCTTGAATCAGGTCAACACGACAAACATATCACCTGCAGCAGATAAAGACAGTTACATCACTACATGTCTGTAAACTTATTAAAATATCTAATAAACTAGTGGAGCTTCAGATTCAAGATGGCTGCCAACAAGGTTAATAACTCAGATGTTGACCCAAGAGTTGTTGATGGATCAGAGACACAAGAGACACCAAGTCACACTGAAATACTCTAAATGCAGCTTTTACAGCCATATCCCAAAAAAAAAAAAACAACAACAACCGTAGATTTAAAGAAACGCAGCGGAAGTTTAACAGAACCTGAGAGAAACCAGACAGAACCGCAGACTGAGGCCCGCAGGGTTAGACCGAGCCTTTTGTCATCTGTTTTACCGGTCCAACAAACGCCACACCTCCATAAATATTGACGCCTCTGCCATGACGACAGACAGACTTTATTCTTGTCCCGGTGTTTTGGAGTTCAGGTTCCCCTTCTCCGGAAAACTGTTCCTCGTGAACGAGGGCATCTCTTTCTAATCCAGGACTTCAGAAAGAACAAGTTGTTTTAGTGTGCACGTGCTGTAATCTGGACTACGGACCCATCTGGTCCAGGTTTCCAGCGTGTGACGGTTTGGGTTGCCAGATAAATGAAACTACTGCACTGTTGCATTAAAACTGATGTAGTTTGACAAAAACCATCATGTGATTGGAGGGTGCACCATTTTCCAGCAGTCGTGGAGGGGAGGGGGTGTTGGCTCAGGGCCTTCAACGCCTTCAGAGAAGTCCTTAGATATCAGCGCATATGAAACATTACATGTTAAATTTTTAGTTTAGCATTTATTTCTGTAAATAACTTTGCAGTTGGGCAAGACTTCTTTTTAATTGATAAAAACACAGTTGTCCAATCAGATTTTAAAGTTTTGTCTCCAGGCAGACACAGGAGCTCTCGTTGATCAGGACGTCACAGTCAGGAGAGAAGGCCGAGCTCGGGCAGAGTCCTGCAGGAGTTTGTTCATCATTCCTGTTGTGTACACGGGGCTTGAGCCTTCGGGAAGGCCTTGCAAAGCTTTTATTTTTTTTATGCATTTAATTGCAACCTGTAAACTCAAAACTCCACATGAAGTCTAGTTTCTCAAAAAGGTTAATTATCACATTTATATTTACGTCTATTATTTATTATTAAAGTTGTTTTGGTTTCATTACGTGGTGAATTTTTTTTACAGAAACAGAGTTCTGTGGGCTGTTGTCACATTTCAGTCTGGATGATCGAAATTACACGTTGTACCCGAATGCCCCATGGAGACCGTGAGCCCCGTGGCCTTCTGGGTAGTCTTGGGACAGAAACAGGTGGACTGTGTCAGGCTTGCTCAGGTGGGTCGTCCCCGTTTGTTCTAGTTGGTGTAGTTTGTTACGTTCTGGCTGTAGGAGACCATAAACCAAAGACTCATCTGGCCAGATGTTGTAGCTGATGGACCAAAGGAGCAGCTCTGAACTTCTGGTTAGCCACGAGAACAATAGAAACTGAAAAACTAGGATGGGACGTTACGACATGGCGTCCTAACTGAAGGCCACGGTGTGCACCTCCCTGGGTGGAGGGGGTTTTGGCAGACGTGCGTTCAGATGGGGAGGGGCTTCTGGATTTATATGTGGGCGCTGGCGTGAATAAAAAGTCTGTTTCTTCTAAAATGCTTGTATAAATACGGTAAGTGGCATGCATCAGGTGACACCAGAGATGGTCACTCCCACAGGGAGTCGAGAGGAATCAGCCAGAACTTTCTGGAGGGATTACCGTAATATTCGCTGTGTAAGTCGCACCTTTTCGCCTAACGTGCATGCCCTGCAACTTATATGCCAACACAACTTATTTATGTTTTTCCTCATATTTATAACTTCATTTTAACTGAGACCTGACGATTTCATTCATTCTGACATGGAAAATATTGAACACTAACATCTTCAGCCACCAGAGGGCCCTCGACTAATATGGCAAGCCAAGTGTGTCATTAATAGGTAGAAGTGGCTATTAGTGAGACACGTGGCTTGCCATACCAAGCCACTTTCATCTCATCTGTTTTTATCTTGTTCAGTTCTTGTTAAAGTCCTGTGCACGCTCCCGCGGCCGCCATTTGGCAGCCATTTGATTCTTGGCATAACACAGGCCCATATTTCCAGGTTCACAGTGGTGATGAATAATAAATGTGACATATAAGGCGAAGCGACATATTTATGTTTTTTTTCCACTTCATTACATTTTTGGACTAATGCGTCTTATACGGTGGAAAATACGGTACATCGTCTGTGGTCTGGGATCTTCTCGGGGTCCCCCAGGTGGAGCTGAAGACTGTCGTTGGGGAGAGGGAGGTCTCGTCTGTCCTGGACCTGTTGCCTCCACGACCCCACCATGGATGATGAGAGTATTTTGGAGGCGTGCACGTGGTTCACATGGACGTTCTGACCCTCCGTGTGGTGAAGGCAGGACTTTCTCCTGCTCCGTGTCTTCACCTCCCCCTCCTCCCCATCATCTGTTTCTGACGGCTGCAGGTCGTTGGTGTCGCAGGTAGAAACCAACAATCCAACACGCTTCATGCACAGACGTGCACCTGGCCTCGTGCACACAGCGCATACACGTTTTAAAGTGCGCGCACCTTTGTAAGAACAAAACTGAGGGTTTGGGTTATTCATAGTAAAGATGCACACGTGCAAGTTCAGATGTGCACAATAAGCTCGGAGTAGTGAGAAGAGCCCGAACGAGAAGATTAATGCTGCGACCTGCCGCCAGAGACGTGCACGCAGGACACATGCGCTTCCTGCCTGCTGACGTCTGCGTTTCTCCTCTGGAGTTTGTGCTCAATATGCAGATCTTAATTACGTTATCTGGAATAATTAGCTGCTGCGATTCTTTCCCTCGTGTCCGTGAGCCGAGCGGCTCTGCAGGGGGCGCTTCGAGGAACCGGCTCCGCTGCGACTCGTGACACCTTCACACCTGACGTGAAGGCTGCTGGATCCACCTGGCCACAACGCTTTCCATCAGTCGGACGTGGTCATGAACACGGCGCCCCCCCCCTGCAGGACGAAGACGACTTCAGACGCATGAGAAGGTCCGACGCCGTCCTCAAAGATCCATCCCACCCAGAACACGACCTGCTCCGGGCCATCAGAACACTAAACCACCAACCATCACTTCCTGACTCGTGCGATTCATTGTTCTGTTCCGTTCATGAGCAAGGCATTACGACTGTGCACAAGTTTTAAACTCCAGCTGCTTTAACTGTAAACATGATTAAAACAAGCAGCACTCCGACGTCCCGGCGCTGACGGAGCGCAACAGTGAACGTTGGTTCTGTGGACTAGAATCAAATGGAGTGAAGTAAACCTACATGTTTTTGGTGCAAGAAGTTCAAGTGGAGTTGGACTGTGCAGAAGAACAGAGGAGGATCATGTTCTTCAGAGTGATGGATCCTGGAGAGCGGAGGGAGAAACTTTATCCACCACCAGGTGCAGTGGAGGAGCCAGGGGGTGGAGAATGGTGGCCTTACCCACCATAAATTAATCTGTGGCCACCCCAATCATTGGAGGATCTTTATGTTAAGGCATCATAAAAATTATAAAGCACAGATGTCACATATGTACACTACGTGGACCAGAGGTCCTACAGTCAAAGTGGGGGACACCACCAAGGTGAAGAATGGAAGGGCTGAGATGCTGTGGGACTTCCAGATCCAGACTAATGATCAGTCTGGATCTCAAGAAGAAGATCAAAGTCGACTAGAGGAAGTACGAGTCGTAACAAGGTTTCCATAGAAGAACCTGCAGAAGGATCACTGGTCATGATTTGTGATTACAACATTGAATATTTTATCCATGAAGTCTTAATAATTTTATTTACCACTGAACCAAAAAATGCTCAGCTGTTGTTCTTTAGGACAAAGAGACACAAATCTTGTCCTTGTTGCGTTCGTCAGGTTAATTCAGCTGTTCGCCGCCTCTGAGGTTCCACAAAATGGCCTAAATACATCACACTCAACGACACCAATTAATCACACACGGAGCTAATGAAGATTTCTTTACTCGCCTTAAGTACCGGCACGTTATCTCCTCCCCGAAGATAAAAAAGGTCAGCGTGATCCTTGAAGCCTGCAAGCACACTTCAGTGTTGCTCAAGTGGTTAAATATACACCATTAAGGATCCGTGGAGGAGCCGAGAGCTCGTCTCCGACTCACACTTAGCGTGACAGATTACACAGATTGTTTTAGCTGCTCGTGTGTGAACCGAGCTCTGATCAGGCAGGAAGCACGGGTCACACCTGAACCTGAGAAACTTCTGCTGGCTCCTTCACAGAACCAAGACCACGGCATCATTTAGGACCAGGCAGGAGAGCAGACCAGGACCACGACGAGCTCCGACAGACAGTTTCTAGGCCCGTCACGATACATTTTACTGGGAAATTAATTGTCTCAGAAATTATTGCAATAAACTATAATGCTGATGGAAATTTGACAATAATTAGTCATTATTGTCAAATTTAAGTAGAAATGTTTAATTTGTTTTGTCTGCAGTACCTTTTTCAATAACCAGATGGCAGAATAAGACTGTTTGAATGGAAGGATGGATAGTGAGGGAGCAAGCAGCATCTCTTTAAGAAAAGAGGAAGGGAGGCCCTTTGGCGTTAGACCCGTCATTTATAACCTGAACCCAGAGCCCGGCCCGGCCCGATCCGATCCGGATTTGGACCAGGCCATAATAATGTGCTTAATGTGTGGGCCAGGTCGGTGTTGGGCGGGGACGGGTGTCAGGAACGCATGTGGCCGATAATCCAATATATGCAAACATGTCTTGCCATATCACACCAGCTGCACGCAGGTGTCTGACCGCACGCTGGTTGAAAAAAGTAAAGTGTTCAGTTAAGCTTCAGATGGACTGCTGCCAGCGACCCATCGCCCAAATGGACATTCATTCAGCCACTGCACTCAGAGGATGCGCGCGGCCGATGACCCAAACAGGTGAGATCACAAAATATCAGACATGTCAGAGCAGGATGCAGAAGCAGGGGAAGCATTTAATGCGCTTTGATGGCTCCTCAGCTCTGATCTTCTGCCCCATCAGCTGTGTGCATCCTTCAACCGTTAATAATGGTCGGTGGTGTAAACAGTCAAAGCTTAATTTTAAATGTCAGTGGGGTGGG
>JARVGV010000578.1:28816365-28832596 GCA_031762435.1 Hypsolebias longignatus | reverse complement strand
CTCAGTCCATCACAGGGACACCTGGACAGGTCTCAGTCCATCACAGGGACACCTGGACAGGTCTCAGTCCATCACAGAGACACATACAAACAAATGAGACAAACAACCATTCTCTCTCATTCAGTGTCACCATCAGTCTAACGTGCATGTTTCTGGTCTGTGGGAGGAAACTGGAGTACCTGGAGAAAACCCACGCAGCACAGAGAGAACGTGCAAACTCCACCCAGAAAGACCTCCGGAATGGGATTTGAACCGGCAACCCTCTCACTGAGAGGCAACAGCTCTACCAACTGAGGCACCGTGCCACCTTATGGGGAAATTTAGTTTAAATTTTTTAAATACATTTTGAAAACTATAAACGTTAGAAAAACCAAATGTGGCAGCATCGTATTCTCAGTGGAGATGAACGGTTTGACGTAGAAGTGGTTGCGACAGCAGAGTATAACGAAGTAGCTGAATCCAAAAAACCGTAGAGAAGAAACTAATCAACAGTGAATGTTGCTTTCACATCGTTCATGACGTCTTCGTCCACGATGAGTGGACGGAAACGGTGGACGTAACGATACGAACACCACTCACGAACATACAGAGCGCTATCATCACTGATGGCGTTGAGTCATGAATCCAGAACATGTCTGCTCTTCCCTCAGCTCTCCTTGCTGCCAGCTCCATTTACTCATACTTCTTCAGTGTGTGGTCCTTCGTATCTGCGTTTGCACGTTCCGCTCTTTGTGTGTTCCTCGTTGGGCTCGCACCTTCAGGCGAGTCGATCCTCTTACCGTAATACCGTTGCCTAATCTCAGAGGCGTATCAGAGGCAGCTCAGCACTAATATGTTCACACAAATGGGATCTAGTGGGAACCCTCCCAATCCTCCCGCCGCCGTAAATACGGCGAGCATCATCCAAGTGCGCCTGCAGGCCTTCGATGTGGAACTGATGCAGATTCGACAGAGAGGCTCGGAGATGGCAGCCGACAACAGCACAGAAGGTTTACATCATGTGAACGGCGCTACAGCGGTGATTTCTTTGACTGTGGAGACGACTCGGACCAAGTTCTAACTTTTAAACTCTGATGGGAACAAACTAGACGTGCTGTTCAAATATCAAAGTGTGAAGATAAATATCACCAATAAGACCAAGTAAAACTTTTCTTAAAGGTACTGCAAGAAATCACCCACCACCCTCGATTCCAAAAGTTTCAACAAAGATTTTGTGTGATCTCTGGTTGTGTTGGGGATGACCCTCAGCTACTACCACTCCAACTCTAAGCTTAACATTTATAAACTGTCTTTTAGCCTTTATTTGATTGTTTAGATGTGGCAACCATCTTGGATGAGGGTAACTCCAGATCTCTCGTAGAGATTCACATAAAACTTTATGTATTGATAAGTTTATGTTTATTTTATAAGTCCCGTGGTTCACAGGATATTTTGCTAACAGACAATCAAACTCGTTGCAATAATAAAATACTTTTCATGGTTGTACGCCATAAAAATGATATTTAAGCTAAATGACTGTGAAGTTATTTAATGTAAAAAGAAAAGCACACAAATGTATTTTTAGTGCTGTTGTGCTTTTGAAAGCAGTTGCATTCAAATTTAACAAACTTTTTAGTTTATTTTATAACTGAAGGTTCAAACGTATGTTTTAGCTTCATATGCGGTTGCGCGGAGCTTAAATTAAAACTGTCGCCTCACTAAAAAGTTCCAGGTTCAATTCTCAGCACTTCCACTCTGTAAGATGTTTACCGGATAAAGAACCGGAGTGTCCTGTCAAACTCAGTGGGTTTTGACCAGATACTCCGGTATTTTTAAATATGATTAAAGTCAGGCTCAAATGATAATTTGTTTAAAACATGGCTGCACAGTGGAGTGGAGGTTCAAGCTGATGCCTCACAGGAAGAGGTCCGCTGGTTTGTATACCTTTATACAGAAATCCCTGTTTCCAGGTTTTTTACCGGACACTCCGGTACTCTGGGATTTTAATTCAATATTAAAGTAAGGGACACAATATATATATATTTTAAATATACTGGTAGCTGCACAGTGGAGTGGAGGTTAGAGCTGATGTCTCTGGACCTCTGGTTTGAATCTTTACATTTAAAGGTATGGACCCATGGGTTTTCTCCGGTACTTTCTTTCACACTTTGAAAACAGAGATCCTAAACTGACTTTAAGAGTACGTCTCTGTAGAACTTGGGCTTCTTATTTGTTCTACAGATTTTTTTTTATTTATTATAAACTAACTTTGATCATTACATTTTATTCATGGAACCATTCACATTATACAATCTTTACATATTTTTATCTACTTTTAAACCTTTGTATTTACATGTTTTTTCTTTTGCACTTTTGTAATGGTCTTTTGATGGTGCACGTTCCTCTGTGTTTTATTTCTTATTACATACTTTTCTTGTTTTGCATGATTTGGAGGAAGACACCTCCAGAAGAACCAACTCAGGACGAGCGGCCATCTGCTTCAACCGGCTGGATTTGTGAGGACAGGAAGTAGAACCAGACAAACACAGAATGACAGGTCCAGGTGAACTGTCTATAGGAGAACAGATAGAAATAATTACAAAAACAAACAGGAAAAGTAGCACAAGTAAAGAAGCAACAGAGAGAGGACATGTGGTCAGTCTGTCCTCCAACAGTCTAAGCCTATAACAGCTGAACTAAGGGACAGCTCAGGAAACCCAAGTCAACCCTAATGAAAAAGGAAAGTCTTAATCCCAGTCTTCAAACTGGACAATGTGTCAGCCTCATGGACAGAAACTGGAAGTTGGTTCCACAAGAGAGGAGCCTGAGAACTGAAAGATCTTCCTCCCAGTCTGCTGCTGGAAACTCTAGGAACCACAAGTAAACCTGCAGTCTGAGAGTGACCTACTACAAAAATATGGAACATTAAACTTTGTAATATAAGATGGGTCTAGGTTGTTGATGGCTTTGTAGGTTATAAGATTTTAAGTAAACATGAGAATTGAAAGTTCCACCTCCCATTCTGTTTCTGGAAACTCTAGGAACCACAAATAAACCTGCAGTCTGATCACAAAGCTCTGCCATATTTCCATCCATCCCTTTCCTGAACCTGCTTTTGACTGTCCTGGTTGTGGTTAGCTGGTGTTTGTCGCCAACAGTCCTATTTATTTATTTTTCCCTAAATGATGGCAGACATTTTGACAAGCAGGGATCTACCCCCACCCCCAGGATAGAAAGATCAGCTTTTCGTAACAGCAGCAGATGTCTGATGAAAACAACATGAAATGTGAGCAGCAACCCAAAAAGATGCAGACTCTTGTTCAAAATTAGGACACATTAAGATATTAATTAAAATAACTACCCAGGTACGTTTAATTTAGCCTGCACGGCTTTGTCTTCCTGCACATAAATCACCTCTCCCTAAATGCTGACCAAGCCTCAAACGCCCAGTTAGAAGAAAATACAGGAATAAGAGGCAACAGACTGGATGAAACCAGAGTTCCTGCAGGAGACAAGCACGATCAGGCAGTGCCACCAAGAGGAGGCGAACAGCAACGGTTTATTCCAACGGGAAGACAAAACTCCAAGAAATATCCTAAATATGTCTGTAATCTCAGCACATTCTTTGAAAAACAACTTCACTTCTTTCCTTAAAGAGAAATAAGGTTTAATATTCTAATATCCCTTCTTGATATTTTCTAGTTAACAGTTTGTAAAATTCATACAAGTTGATAAACTGGCTTTTTTTTGTGTGTGTATTTTTGTCCAGTTTTATTATTTATTTTTATTGCAGTCCAGTCTTATGATCAGTACCTGTTGTTAGTTTGATTAATCAATTAGACGTAAAGCAAACAGACTGCTAAATGTGCCCTTGGCTTTTATTAACATGATAAAACGTCATGACATGGAGGACAAACGGCTAACGAGCGGCGGTCCTGATCCACCGCCTCCATTCACACTTTACACCTAAAGAAATCAGAAACAGAAGTTTTGCCTCAACACTGTCCCCAAATATCCAAAATCTGATCAGTCTGGGAAAAAAAAAAATCTTAACGTTGTAAACAAACATCAAATCCTGTTTTTTGTTGTTTTTTTAAGAAAAATTACAGAACTGTTAAAAGAAAAAAGATCCAGCTTGTATACCAAAGTAAAAATAAAAATACTCTACGTTAGAAGCTCTTCAAGTTGAAAATTTCTGAATAAAAATAAGCTCCTATAGAGTGAGGGAAAAAAAACATTAAGTTTTAAAAAGTTTTTAAAGGACAAGAAATTCTTTGTGATTACGACCGACGTGTTGGGACAAAACTATGGAAGCAAATCAGTGACCAGGTTGGAAAATTTTAAAGACACTGCAATAAAAACAGCAAAACATTTTATGAAGTGGATATATGGACTGTATTTATTTTTTTTTTTTTTTATCTTTGAATTAAACTGTTTCAATTATACTTTTCAGAATGCTGACTTAAGTACGGAAGACATTTGGTGCCATAAGTTTAAAAAAAAGAGTGAAAAAAGTGTAGGTATTTTTATTTTTATCCACATTTTACGGTTTAAAAAAATTTAACGGTTTTATTTTTGTGTCATAATGTTTTATTTTTTTAATTCCCCTCTTAAAATTGGCATGTTTGATTGATTTTGCAGTCTACAATTCGCCATCTAGAAATTTAGTTTTTGTGCTCGACACAGATTCTGGAGCCGGTCCAACAAAGAATTTGAAAGTTTTGAAATTAAAGTGTTTTAAATGTCACATTTTGACAGAACCTTAAAAAAAAAAAAAAAAAAAAAAAAAATTACATTACTGTATATAAATATATTTAGTCTCTGCACAATTTAAGATTCAAGAGCTGCGACACTGATTTGCTTCCATACCAATCACTTTACACAACTTTGTTTTTTTTGTAATTTATTCATATTAAGACACTTGTAACAAACACCTCACACAGTCTGGCTTATTAACGTCCCACCACGACTCAGAATAAAACAATAAAACTAAATTCTGACAAGTTTTACGTCTTGCAAGAAAACGCTTCAACGGACAGGAGAGAAAAAAAAACTACTGGATTTCGTTTTAGAGTTCAGACAAAATGCTCAGCGGAACAAAACAAAAGCTAAAACTGTATTATGAGCAGGAAGAGGGGCGAGGATGACCGAGCTTAAAATAAGGCTTATTAAAAACAACAACCCTGAGTTAAAGAACATTTTTGGTCACACAGAAGTTGCGCGACCTTTAACCCCGATACCGGCGGTCGTTTCTTCGGTGAGTTTTTTTTTCTGTTCAAGTTTTTGCACAACCGGAGGTCAAACTGGAGCAAAAACCGAACTCGGTCCGTCACTTCAGAGACGCCTCAGTTCAAAAGTTACGAGTTTTTCTCGTGGCGGCTCCGCAGGAATAAAAACCGGACATTGACAGCTCCTCCAGCTTCGCTCCGGTTCCGCCCCGTCGGGCTCACATGTTTTCGACCTCTCTCTACGGGCGCTCCCTGATAGTCTCATGGGGTCCGCCCCGGGCCTGAGGGCGCCGCCGGATGCTCCGCCCAGTCGAGATGAGGTTGGCGTACCCGGGGGTGTGGGAGAAGGCGTAGGCCGAGCGACGGGACCCTCGGCCACGCTGGAAAGCCGGAGGCTTCTTCTTCCTCTCCTCCTCTTCCAGCTCCATCTCGTACCTCTTCCTGTTCCTCTGCACCTGGAGGACGATGGGAAAAGGTTAAAGGTCGTGAACCTGAAATCACCCGCAACAAATCACCATCAACCAACGATGGAAAAAAGAGTGGGCCAGAAGTCCTCCACAACCATGAGGGACACAAAAACCACTGGAGGCGGCTCTACTGGACCTGGATCAGGGACTGGAACCACAGCTGGTTCCTTCTAGTTTTAATTCAGAACCGTGTAAACCCTCTGATGGTCTCACCTTGTCTCCAACTGAGGGCCAGATGGTTTTGTAGAGGAACTGGATGCAGACGACGGGCAGCAGACTGATGCCCACCGTCAGGATGATGGTCAACCACAGGTACGGCTGACGGAACGCGTTGGGCGCCGCGCCTACAAACAAACCAAGACAGGGTTTTCTTTTTAACTTTTCGGACAGATGGCGTTTGACGAGAACATTGAATCCAACACTCTCTAAGCAGCTACTTGGAGCTGAATTTTATGAAAACTTTGCGGCGAAGCTTCGATGAGGCGTTGAAACCAGCTGCGCTTGAGCCAACGAACCGAGAGCCGGGCTGGTGTCGGACTCACCTGTGAAGGTGAAAATAGACGGGAAGATGACGTGAATTCCAGCACTGTGGATGTCAAACATGATCCCGAAGTAGATGGCGATGCTGCCCAAGACGGCGAAGCAATTCACGAAGGTCCAGAACGACGTGTCTAGAGAGATCTGTCCAACGAGAAGACGTTCCGTCAGCGTCGTCGTTTTTAAGACACGCGCTGCTCAGACGTCGACTCACCTGCAGGTTGACGGTGAAGATCAGAGACGAGGCGGTGACCACGGCGAAGGACTGGTAGTCGGACGGAGCCTCGCCGTCCTGCCCCATGGTCTGCAAGAAGGCTCCGTACGGTATGAAGAAGATGATGAGCGAGACGAAGATGCCGTGGAACAAACTGATGAAGAAGTTCTTGTAGTTGAACAGCGCCCCCTGCTGCCCGGGGATGTAGAGTTTGGGAAACTTCAGGCTGAGTTTGTCGTTCACGTCCTGCCGAGGGAGGAAGGAGCGCTCAGATTGTTACCTGCTGCCTAAAGCTCCGACATCGTTCAACTCTCCTCAAACTCGAAACTGAAAAACGCTTGCACGTAAAAACTGTTGAAAAGTTTTAGACTGGAAACATTAAGATGTCGTTTCGAAAACTTTCAGAAAGTTTGGAGAAATTAAGTCGTGGCAGAAACTACAAATAAAAAATAATCCAAGTTAAACTGGGATTGTGTAAAAACCTGGGGTGTTCCGATGCTAGGTGTTTTTTGTAGATCGAATACAGGTATTTCAGTTTGGGTACTTGCCGATTCAGAGTAACTAATAAGTTACAACTTAAACACAACAGCCAACGGTCATGAACATCTCCTGTGTTTATCGTAAAATGGCTCCAGACTACGGACGTTTTGTAGTTTTTGTTTTCAGTTACTTGAAAACTGGAAGAAGAACTGACGTCCAACAGAAAAGTGGGGTAGGTTTGAAGTATTGGGGTGTTCCTGTGAGTACAAGTACTTGAGGCTGGTATCTGTCCCGATACAGATCCAAGTATCAGGACGCTGCTAGTAAAAAACGTCCTCCGTCCATCATCTTGTTCTGGAGTCAGCAGCTGGATCAGGGAGGTCCAGATGTTTCTCTCCACAGCCTCTTCTGGGAGGACTCCAAGGTGTCCCCAGACCAGCTGAGAGACAAAGTCTGTCCAGCATGTCCTGGGTCTCCTCCCAGTTGGAAGACCAGACATCTAACCTCGAGGACATTTCTGTACAACGTGACCGTTCTAAGAAACAGAGTCTGTGATGGAGTTCAGCTCGAAGCAGTCTGCTCCTCAGATAAATGATGTTAAATTGTTATTTTTTATATATGAATGTTTCTGTTCTGTGCCCTGAGACGACTTCTGCTGTGACATGGTGCTGTATAAATAAACTGAATTGAATAGGTCCAGTTTGTACCTGATCCAGAAGTCCAACCAGAAGAACCGGTAAACTGCTGTAGGCCAGGTTGTACAGCGTGATGAACCAGTCCTCGTAGGCCACCTGCAAGAAGGAAGTGCTCGTTTTAAAGACGCTCGTCGGCCAGCGGTGAAGGCTCTGTAGCTGGACAAGAAACGAATGACGAGAAGTAGTTTGAGCAGCTCTGCACACCTGTGAGGAGTATCCGCTGAAGAAGGAGTACCAGAAATGGATCAGGGTGAAGGCGAAGTTCTTGAAGAAGAAGAAACGCAGGAACTTGCACATTCTGATGTAGGACCAGCGGCCGTGCACCAGCAGGAGGCGCTGCAGGTAACGGAACTGGGCGAAGGCGTAGTCGCTGGACATGACGGCCTGCATCCCCTCCTGGCCACTGATGCCCACCCCGATGTCAGCAGCTGCAGGGACAGAGGACGAGGACACGGATCAGAGGAAATCCAGCCAAAGACGGAAAGGAGGACAAGTCTATCCACGTCCTTACTCTTGATCATGTTGACGTCGTTGGCTCCGTCCCCGATGGACAGCGTCACGGCTTTCTTGTACTTCTTCACCAAACTCACCACGTTGGCTTTTTGTTTGGGCGTGACGCGGCAGCAGATGACAGCTTCACACTCGCAGGCCATGTCCACGAAGTCGATCTGCAGACAAAAAGACTTGTTTGTCCAACGACGCCAACACTGATGAGCTCCTCGTGCTGAGAAGGCAGAACGTTTGGTTTTACTTGTCTCCGTTCTTTTTCTTTGTCGTCCATCGGTTGTCCATCCTGAGGGTTGGTGGGAGCAGGTCGCTTTCCAAGACGGCGAAGACGAAGTCGGCGGCGTTTCTTCTTTTTCTCGTAAAGAATCTCGTTCTGAGGAAAACAAAACAGGTTTATTATTACTGTACGCAACAGTTTAAGGTCTCAAGACAGGAGGTTCGTACAGTCGGACATGCATCAGAGAGGAGAGGTGATGGCATCACGGGGAGCGTTGTCTGCTACTGTTGTGGGTCATTCACTTCAGATTTAAACAAAGGGCTCAAAAACTGAACCAGCCATCCTCTGGTCCTGGACTCAGGTCTCAGGGGCAGCATCTTGAGAAGGGAGGTCCAGACATCTCTGTCCACAGCCACCTCTTCCAGCTCTTCTGGGAGGACTCCAAGGCGTTCTCAGGCCAGCTGAGACATACTGGGTCTTTGCATCGTAAGGTCCGGCCCGGCCCAGGTGTTCCCTGGCTCTACACAGCCTTGGTAGTTTGGGCGTGTGGGCTGGCTCAGCATAGCATGAACGTTCAAGGCTCATGTGATCTCAATCTGCTGACGTCAAATCTTTGGCACCAATCGGCTCCTACGGTCTCGGTTCCAAACCTCAAGCTGGAAGTGGGCCAGACCTCCCAATGCAAAGACTCAGAACCCAGGCTGGGCTGACCCAGGCCTTACAATACAAAAGGGCTAATGGTCTCTCCAACATGTTCTGTGTCTTCACTGGGGTCTCCTCCCTGGTGGACATGCCTGGAACCCCTTCCTAAAGAGACGTCCAGGGGCACCCTTGCCAGATGTCTGAACCATTAACGCCCGAGCAGAAATCGATGTGTTTAAACCAAAACTGATGACGAATGACGTAATTAATGTTGGCTCTATAGTACAAAGAACCACCATCATCATTTATGGTCACCGAGGAGAGAGGATCCAACTGGACGATTTCTTTGTTGAAGAGGACCAATCCTGCCACCGTTGTGGAGACACACCAATGTTGCCTCCTGACATGAAGGTTGTGGAGAGCCCCTGGATTCAGGTCACCTCTGGCACTGTTCAGGGGACTTTAATGACAGACCTCCTGCATGTCTTACCCCTCCTGGACAGAACCCTGGTCCAGTCCATCAAAATGTGTATGAGCTCAGACAGACGGGGTTCTCTCATGGTCCTTCAATCATTTCCTAATCGTTATGGATCAACTCAGTCAACTTTGACTCAACGCTGATCTTCCAGGTCTCGACTTCCTGCAGCTGTGGACTGACTGGTTCCAGGAGAAGACCCGGTCTCACAGTGAATGGCTCAAGGTGCACCACTACACCCTACAGGTTTTAGACCAGCCCGTCCAGCCAACTCTTATGGATCTGGTCCAATACTGGAATCATCAAATACGACCGGTCGACCACCAACACTGTTGGTTAGTGAGGGAACTATGAAAACACCCGTGAACAGATTATTAAACCGCATCAAATAGAACGGGTCTAACCAGCCATCCTCCGGTGATGATGAGAGCGTTTTTGCCCGATCCAGGAAAGAACGGCTCCGACGGTTTCTTTTTGCCGGCTCGAATCGTCGATTGAGGGTTATTCCTTCTGTTGGCCTGACGGATCGTCAGCTTCTCACTGAAGACACGAAAGAAGATTTTGATCAGTTTTACATCGACATAAAACCTGCACAAACTTTTAAAACTAAACTTTTTAATAAAAACTCAAGACCTCTCTCTACTTGTACAAGCACGGATCGTACTGACGTATTTATGTCCGATACAAATCTGAACAAGCGTCTTTGTCGTCTGGACGTTTCTGAATCGTTCTCCTCGAGAGTCGTTTGTCGTCGGGTCATTTTTCAGCACGTAGCTCGTTCCACAGTTTGTTCTCTCGACAGCTCCAAACGTTCGGCTCATTCCTGATGGGACCTTTGGTATTTCTGCAACTGTGACTTGTTGTGAAACGTTTGGCCGTGTCGGCCATGTTTGTTCTTAAACACAATGAATGGAGCTCTCTTGCTTCTAAAACTTTGTGCCGTTTAAAACTTTTTGCTGATCCCTTCAGCTGTTGTTCTGCTTTAGCTTCTTCAGTTTATTTCTGCTCTTTTAACCTTTTAATGCTCCTTTCAACTAAATTCAGTATTTCTAATTTTCACACTTTTTCTGCTATTTTTGTGCAAATTTTAAGCTTTTTTACCAATACTGTAATTATAACATTCTGACTATTTATGCTCCTTTCAGCTTCTTTCTTTAAGTTTCAATGGCTTTTATTTTTTATTTTTCAGCCACTTTTGAAGCTAATTTCAGCTTTTCCCATTCAGATTTTTTTTAATCTATTCAACTACTCTGCTTATTTTAGCTTATTCTGTTAATTTCTGATCTCTTCAGCCATTTCCTACATGTTTCAGCTGTTTTTCTGCTTTTATTTTCCTGCTTTCTTCAAACATCAGCCGTTTAAATTCAGCTCTCACAGTTTAGAGGTGAAACCTCTTCAGCTGCTTTCAGCAACAAGCATCCACGCAGGAAATGTAGTTTCTCTGAATATGAAATTATTCTGCATCCATCAGTAAACTCACTTGACATCATCTCCGTAGTGAATCTGCATTTCGTCCGTCAGCAGCGAGCAGGCGTACCCGATGTTTTCTGCTGTTTCTGGTCATCAATAAGAAGAAAACAGGATTTATTTTGGTGCGTCTCCATTTCTTTTGTATTTTAGACGACGTGTCGTCTTCGATCCAGCTCCATCTGCAGCATGACGTGATTGGCACCTTTCTTATCTCCAGTCAGGACCCAGATCTTGATGTCGGCCTTGGCCAGTTTGGCAATGGTCTCAGGAACACCGTCCTGCAGCTTGTCCTCGATGGCCGTGGCTCCAATCAGCTAAAATTCAACATTTTAAAAGTTTTATGAACAAACCAGTTTTCTTGTGAACTCTTTGCTTAGTGTTTTCCACCCACCATCAGGTTGGTCTCAATCTCCTCGTACACCCGATCGAGGGCGGTGTCCCGGTCCACCATGGTCACCTGGGCATCCTTGTGCCTCCTGGACCAGGACTCGTACTCGTTCGCGCTGATGTCTTTGTAGCACAAGCACAGCGTCCGCAGGGTCTCATTGGCAAACTCCTGCAAGACAAACAAACTCCAGATGGTCTGTTTTCACCAAACAGAACGAGCGGTACCACCCCCCAGAGAGCATTTTCAATTCAGCCTCTTTGCTTAAAAAATAAATAAATAAATAAAATAAAATAAATAAATAAATAAATAAAAAACTACTGTTCTTGAAGACAAAAAATCAGCGTCACGTGGACTCACATCCAAAGCGTTCTGGGTGCTCTCTCTGTGTCTGGAGTTCGGGGACAGACGCTCGTAGATGACAGTGTCGGCTCCTTTGCAGTACAGACGAATCCGGCCATCGGGGAACTTCACTGAAACAAGGTGGAGGCGGAGCTTTAGCGACTGAGACGGAGCTTTAGCGACAGAGGCGGGGCTTTAGCGACAGAGGCGGAGCTTTGGCGACAGAGGCGGAGCTTTGGCGACAGAGGCGGAGCTTTAGCGACAGAGGCGGGGCTTTAGCGACAGAGGCGGGGCTTTAGCGACAGAGGCGGAGCTTTGGCGACAGAGGCGGAGCTTTAGAGGCGGAGCTTTAGAGGCAGAGCTTTAGAGGCGGAGCTTTAGAGGCGGAGCTTTAGAGGCGGAGCTTTAGAGGCGGAGCTTTAGAAGCGGAGCTTTAGAAGCGAAGCTTTAGAGACAGAGGCGGAGCTTTAGAGACAGAGGCGGAGCTTTAGAGACAGAGGCGGAGCTTTAGAGACAGAGGCGGAGCTTTAGAGACGGCGAGTCTCGACTCTGAACTCAACAAATTAAAACTTCTCGTCAGAGCAGTCCAGTCTGATGTTTTCCAAACGAAAACACTTTTCTCCCACTAATCAACGTTCAGCGTTCTTCATGGCACATGGTAAAGTAATATGTGTAAAACCTGTACAAGCCAGAACAGAACCAGAAACAAACAAGAATCTAATTTCCATCCTATTAAAAAGTCAATTCTGATTGATCTGATAAAATATAGTAAATTTCTGCTTTTTTAATTTGTTCACCCTTTTATTTTATTTTTACATTTTTCCTGATCGTCCACAAGGGGGTGCTGTAGCACCCTGTGCACCCCCTGTTCTTAAAACCTTTTGATAGGCTCATTTTGTTACAGGCTTTAGAACTACTAGTTCTGTCGGTTACATTTAGTTTTATTTGCACAGACAACATTTACCATCGTCTTATTTTTGTCTGTTAAAATTCTTGTTTTTCTTTTGAAGTTAACGTTAAACAGTAAATATAAACGTTAAAAAATGATTGAGTATTTTTTTTATATTTGTTTAAGGCTGCTTAAAATCAACACCAACTTATTTCAGCTAATTTCAGCTTGTTCTACTCCTTTCAGCTTATTTCTGCAAGTTTCAGCTTTTCTACTATTTCAGCTACTTTTTGCCTGTTTTGTGCTAATTTTAGCTTTTTCAGCTAATTCCACATTATTTGCACTCATTTAAACTTTTTTCAGCCTAATTCAGCTAAAATGTGCTGTCTCCATCTTCTTCTGATTACCGGTACTGAAGTTTTGTTCTGCTTTTTTAAACTAATATCAGCTGTGTTGCTAATTGACTGCTCCACATAACTCCAATTAATTAAAGATTTTTTCAGATCATTTCCACTCTTTTGTGCTCATTTTGGCTGCTTTCAGCAAACATGTGCTCTTTCTGCTTTCTTCTGCTAATGAAGCTCGTTCTATGTTTTCAGCTACTTTTTTAATTTAGCTATTTTTTTAGCTAATTTCAGCTGCTTTCAGATAAATTCAAGTTTTCATGGTAACTTCTACTTCCATCCTAATAAACTGCTTTCAGCTCATTTTAGCTTGTTATGCTCCTTTCAGCTTTTTCTCTGCTAGTTTCAGCTTTTCTACCTTTTCAGCTACTATTTAACTGTTTTTGTGCTAAATTTTGCTTTTTCAGTGAATTCTACATCTTTTTAGCTAATTTCAGCTCCTTCCACTTCCATCTGGTAGTTTAAGCATCCTTGTCTTTTGAGCTACTTTTCAGCTATTAGTTGTAAATTTCAGCTTTTTTATTTTTTTTATTTTTTAGCTAATTTCCTAATTCTTGTGCTCATTTCTGCTTCTTCAAACCTAATTCAGCAAATCTGTGTTGTTTCTGTCTTCTTCTATTTTAGGCATGTTCTTCCTTTTCAGCTACATTTCAGCATGTTTTTAGCTAATTTCATCGGTTTTTCAGCAAGTTCTTCTTCAAATAAGCATTCACTCTGAATTTTCACAGGAAATGTAATTTATCTTGTTTAACTCAGTTTTTGGTCTTTGGTCAATTGTGGCCTCCGCTGGCTCCATTTGGCCCATGGGTCAGCAGTTGATAATCGTTGCTTTAAAATAATATTTTTAAGCCAAAATGGGGCAAATCATGACCTGGAGACCAAACCTATTCCCACTTCTGCCTCTAAATCCTTTAACGAAAAGACAATTTGAAACAAAACATTTCAAACGAGAAGAGTTTAGATCAACCTCAAAGCACAAACAGTTTTGATGTTTTCGTTGGTGAAGCCGTTGATTCAGGACTTTGTGTTTTAAAAAACACTAAACATTTTATGGAGTTCTTGTGAAGGTTTCAGCGACTCACAGATGATCGACATGCGCTTGCGGTCAGAGTTGAAGTCGAGCAGCGCCAGCATCTCGTAGGTCGCTTCGTTCCCCATTTCTGAGATGGTGATGGTGTCCTGTGTACGAGACAAAAAGACGAACCCGAAATTCCTGGCGGCGGTCACCAGGGCACCCTCATCGGGCGACGCAGCTTGGTACACCAGCTGGCCTGAAACAAAGTGTAGGAAGACATCCATTTTATTTTGTTTAATCACTTCATTATTATTTTAACTAAAACTGTACAAAGCAGATTCCAAAAAAGTTGGGACACTAAACAAATTGTGAATAAAAATTGAATGCAACGCAGTTAGAGGCCTGTGTTAAACATGAATGGGAGAACATTCCTATTTCTAAACTGGAGAAACTGGTCTCCTCTGTCCCCAGACGTCTGCTGAGTGTTGGAAGAAGAAGGGGGGATGTCACACAGTGGTCAAAATGGACTTGTCCCAACTTTTTTGGGATTTGTTGANNNTGTAAAATGTATGCTAACGCTGCGCCGCACACCCGTTCTTAAGTCTGAGTTGCCGTAAGTCGAGGACTACCTGTATTAGCCAATAAAAGCTTTGAAATTAAATTCAAGCATAAACTCCATTGTTTAAAAAATATACAAAAATTAATTCATTAATCTATTGTAAGTGTTAACTGATAAATTACCTTTATTTTTTCCACAGACGCTCCTTCAGCAGTGGTCGGGGCACCTGTGAGAACAGAATTGAAAAGTTAAACAATCTGCAAACCCACAACACATTTCTCATCGTGTTTGTGTTTTTATGTTTTTATTCTTTAATGTTTTAATTATATTGTGTTATTTCTTATTTGATGCTGTGATTTTATTGTTAACAGTTTGTTTTAAATGTGCTTTATAAATACATTTGACTTGACAGCAGTAGCCACAGTTAGCTGCACTCGTGGCTAGATGTAAAGATGTAGAGTTCTTCCAAAGGATCAATTGCACAGTTAACTAAAGTTAGTCAGAGTTGTTAATGTTTCTCCTCTGGGTTGGTTAGACTTAGTCAAATGATTAGCAACACAGTTTGTTACATAACTAGCTAGACCTGATCCACGCTCATTAACTCAAGTAGATAAATCTAAATGTTGAGTCAGGTCCTCTGGACGGGTTCTTCTCTTTCTTCAGACTGAAGAAGTCTTCTGGATTAAATATGAAGCGTTTGAACAAAGAAGAATTAGTCCAGAGGACATGACTTAACCTGGTTAGAATTAACTAGACTCTTTCAGAGTTAGGAAGAGTTTCTCACAGAATTAGTCGTTCAGTCGAGTTAGTCAAAGAGCAAGTTAGCCACATAGTTAACAAATGTCACATTTTCAGCAACTGAGATAACCACAGATATCAAGTCAGACCAAGTTACACTGTTATTGGTTGAATAGTCCAACTCAGATGTTTGTTTGAACCTTTAAGTCGTGACTTCATTCGATCCATCAGTTACAAATAAACTAGTGGAAAAGCAACACGTCAGATTTTTATTGTCAAGCGACGCTCATCAGTACCGTAGCTGCGCCCCGCGATGCTGCACTTCTTGAACTGCATGATGTTCTGTGTCAGAGTGCCCGTCTTGTCGGAGAAGATGTACTGGATCTGACCCAGCTGCTCGTTCAGGGTCGTGGTCCGAGCCTGCGCAGGGTTAATGGAAGCAACGTGAGCAAAGGAAGTTTATTTGGTTTGGTTGTAATGAACTTGTTGGATATGACGAACCTTCGCCGGCGTGTCTTTCTCTCGATAAAACATCTGCAGGTCCCAGTTGATGAATTTACTCTGGCCCAGACGAATCACCTCCACGCTGCAGACACAGAGGAAGAGGGAACTGTTTACATGGAACTGGATCCAAACCAGAAAATGATTTGAATTCTCTTCAAAAGTCCACACGTGGTTCACCAACCTGACGTAGAGAGAAATGGGCACCATGGTGTTGAGGACGATGATGTACCCCCAGAAGCTGAGGAAGCCTCTGCGGTCGGCCGAATAGTCTTTACCGTCGTGAAGATACCAGGCCTTGATGCCGGTGTCCTCGTACCAGAACTTGTGTCCGATGGCCAAACCAGCCGCCACCAGGACGAGCAACGCAAAGATCTACGAAACCAGACGAGGAACGGTTGGACCCGTGGTTTTTTATTTTATGAATTAAAACGACGACGCTTCCACCGGGTGGGGGGGGGGGGGGCCGTAGGTAAAACTCACCGTA
>JARVGV010000578.1:28754974-28768735 GCA_031762435.1 Hypsolebias longignatus | reverse complement strand
GTATACCGTATCTATATATAAATGTGACCCTGAATGAGTAATTTTTCCTTTACAGATCCACGCTGCGCAATTTTTCTGTCGTCTCTCCTCTCCCGAGAACATTTTGAAAAGTTCTGGTCGTGACCATGAATCAACGGTTGGTCGTCGATTCAACAATTTGAACAAAACAAAGATCACCTGGTCTGACAAGACTGAAACGGTTTTGAAAAATCGCAGAGTGTGGGTCTTATCATAGAGCTCAAAGTGAAACCTGATTAAATGGACATTTTCAGCAGGTCAAAGGTCACATTGAAAAGTAAAATTCTGCATCCATATCAAACTAGAATGACAAGAGGTGATTAATAAAAATCAAAATGCTTTTTAGCTGCTTGTGTTTAAAATCGTGCATTAAATTATATATTTTTTAAATCGTTACGCATTGTGATGCTCAAGAAATGAAGAAAAACTTAATGGGATAAAGATAAATAAATATGGTGGATAAAAGTAGTTAGCACCATTCTGGTCTGAAACTGTCAGGAATTATTTCAGGAGTGTTCCCAATCCCAAAAATAATATTTAACGCAGAAAAAAGGTACCAGAAAAACGTTTAAAGCAACGTATGGCAGGTTAGACGGAGAGCGAACATCAACACATCATCAGGAAAAAAATACACAAGCTTTTCTTATTTTTGGTATTAGTGCATCTTTTCACCATCACAAAAAAATTAATCTCAACATAAAATCGTATAAAGCTTTCCCCCCACATTTGTTTCATTTTAAAGTTGGCTAAAAAAAGGAAGTGAATATTTTCTGTTGTCCTCCAACTCCAGTGTCCATGAGGTATATCTGGAACGGTTCGATGAAGCACGGTCTGCGTTCACAAGTTTTCACCTGCGATTGATTTTCAGAAACTTACAGCCATTTAAATAAAAAGGAAAGAGCTGGGATTTGAGTTTGCTTAAGAGCTAAATGTTAATTTGCTTTAAAGTCACTTAATGTAATTAAATTAGATTTTTTGCTGTAAATACATCCCTTTTTACCTTTTTATGGAAGTGTTTTTTGCTGAGATTGTCAAAAGATTCTGTTCATTTTCTAGAAATGCAAATCGAGAATGTTTTTTCACTAGCGGTTTATGATGCTTAAAATACTTGTTATAGTCTGTTAAATCTAAACTGAGCCAAGTATTTGTGGCAACTAAAGAAACCTTTTGTGAGGTCTACATCTAACAAAGTGTGCAATGAATTAACTAATCCAAGTAAATGTGAGACGTAAACCAAAGTGTGTGACACCTTAACCTAACCACTTTTCTGTGATGCAGAGACACAAACAAGTATTTTTGATGCCATAATCTGACCAAGTCTTATATATAATAAAAAAGTTAATGATTTTAAATTCATATCAGGTAGACCTGTCATAATAACAAATTGTGCTGAGGTGATTGTCTCAGAAATCATTGCGCTAAACGATAATATTGTTTGAAATTTGACAATAATTAGTAATTATTGTCAAATTTAAAAATAAATGTTTAATTTGTTTTGCATGCAGTACCTTATTTGACCACTAGATGGCAGTATAAGACTGTTTGAACTGAAGGACGGATAGTGAGGGAGCGAGCAGCGTGTCTCTTTAAGAAAAATGGAGGGAAGCCCCTTGATGTGACATGGGCTTTCTCTCTTCAGTTCTCAAAATGGTGGACGCTCGGTGTGGTTTGCGCTTTTTAGCATTTTTAACTCAAAGCTTTTAATAAAAAAATCAGTAAACAAGTTCTCAGATTGTTTTTTCAGAAAAAAAAAAAAAAAAAAAAAACTTTTTACACGAAGGCACGAGTTTCAACTGAATTTTTGAACGTCAACAAGACAGAGGTTTTTTCCAGAGGTCCAGAGGTTTTTTCCAGAGGTCGGCCTGTTAGCTTAGCTCGTAGGTTAGCTGCTTTTAACGATCCAAAAACGTGATTTTGGACGATTAAAGCAGATTTTAAAGCTAAAGAGAAAGGGAGGCGTCAGTGAAGACACCGGAGTTGAACCTTTTTTCATCCAGTGTGTTCATTAGAAAGAGACACGAAGAAACGATGAAGCTGATAAATGAAAAAGAGGTCGATCATCTTCATTCATCATGCGATTGATAGTTGTTTATCTCAACAGGCCTAATGAGGTTTATCACAATGCAAAATTAAAGAACTGTATAATTATATTTAAAAAAGTGGTTCAACTCATGTTTTAGATTTTTTTTTTTCCTTCCAAAAACTGCCAAGTTTGAAGCTACAAGTCAAACTGGGTTAAAAAAAAGGATTAGTCTTTAAATCTGATTCTCATATGAAGTTTTTATTTGACAATATGACAACTTTCATTACAGCCAAACTTCAGTATTTTGTCTTGTGTTTAGTAAGAATCAATATTTTCACGCCAGGACAAAAAAAGACCGTCTCCTTGGCCACGACAGAACTCGTGAAGTCGGGGCTGGTTCTGAGCTCCAGTTAAGGAGCAGGAGAGATGATTGGTATCAGTGCAGCTATTCTGCTCTCAGACGTTCTGTAATCACTGTAACGAGGCTCACAGGTGAATTGTTGGACTCAGGGACAGAGCCTTGTGGCATCATTGTGGTTGCTACGCAGCGCTAAAGTTGGAAACATCGACCAATTAGAAGCAGAGGAGCGAGCTAACAACGGCTGAACAAAGCCCGGGCGAGAACAAGAGACGATCCGGCTCATCTAAAGGTCTACCTTCAAATTAGGGAGTGTGAACTTTTCTGGATGTTGGCGTAACTACTAACAAAACAATGTCTTAACAAATATGCAGGTTTAGCTAGCTTTCATTTGGACTTGTAACATCAACATTTTGGTCTTTGGACTTTTTCTAAGAACAGTAAATGTTCTTTAAAGTCCAAGCCTCTTTAATCGCACCTGTTGGTGATCATCGTCTCGTCCCATTAGGGAAGGAAAAGACCTCTCCTCCTAGAGGAGCTAAATTGGAGGTTTAACTTTCAGAAAGAGAACAATGTTGGATTCTCACCAAACTGTCTCGGCGTAGATTTAGATCAGAAATGTGTTTGCAACATTTTAGATGAACCCATTCACGATGTCCTGTAGGATCTGTTTGAACTGTTTCATGTATTTTCCGAAGACGAGACTTTATTAGTCACATGCATTTGTCTAGTTTTGATTGTTCTGTGGTTTGTTTCACAAATTTTAATTGAACCACACCATTGGAGGGTCAGTTGAAGGCCTTTTGTACAGTGACCGTAAGGTGTCAATGAAGAAAATTTGAAAAAAAAAAAAAAAAAAAAAGAAACAGAATTACATTAAGACAAAGTGGAAGTGGCCGGAATCACATTTTGAAAAAAACAAAAAAAACAAAACAAAAAAAAAAAAAAACAACTCAAATCGCATTTGAAATAACAGAATTACATTAAGCAAACCGGAAGTGGTGTTGTTTTTTGTTGTTGTTTTTTTTTAATAAGTGTTTTTATTATTATTATTATTACAGTATTTCACTTCATTAACAACATAACAGAACAGAAAAATGTACAGTACACAGCAGAGGCACAGTTAGCAGGTTAGCCTTTAGCCTGTAGAAATGGAGAGTTACGTTTTGTTCAAGCTTAAAGAAGAAGATGCGACGCTGGAAAACCTCGGTAGGATTAGGGTTAGAGCTTGAACAAAACATCTCACCATTTCTACAGACTAAAGGCTAACCTGCTAACTGTGCCTCTGTTGTGTACTGTACATTTTTCTGTTGTATGTTGTTAATAAAGTTTTTTTTTTTTTAAATATACACACAATAAAAGAATAACACCACTTCTGCTTTGGCTTCATGTAATTCCATTTTTTTCCAAATGTGATTTTATTTTTTCAAATTTGATTCCGTTTTTTCAATTGTTGTTCATTTACACTTTAAGGCCACCGTACTTTTGAACACCTTTCACAGCCAGGTGGTGGGAAAGTGTTGGTTACCCCAGGATGAATGGTTTACTGGACTGGAATATGTTCATTATCTAAAAGTTAGGATCAATTATTTTAGTTTCAGTGCCCTCTAGATTAATGAGTCTAAAACCTACAATGTGTTTTTATGTTTCTTCAATAATTTGGATCAAACTTATTATTCTTGTTCCTTCAGTAGAAATGAATGGGAATAGATAAAACAAAATGTAGAGGAGGAAGCAGCAGAACTTGTGAGCGCAGACTGTGCAGCAGAGCAAACAAATCTTTGGTTTCGACACGATTAGAAGAACAAATAAAGTCAGTGAGGTTGCCTCTCTGGTTCTCACGACTCGAACAAACAGTTTGGTTTTTATTCTCTGTACAGGAGGCAGGGTCGGTCCTGGAAGCAGTGAGCTTTCAGGGACTCTCCGGTTCTCCTCCTCGAGGAGTGAAACTGGTCGGTGTGTTTGCATTCACGCCGTCACACGCAGCGGGTGTTTTATTGTGAAGGCCAGGCTTACATCACTTCCTGTTTATGGTGCCGAGGAGAAGCTCCTCAAACGTGTCTGATCCTCCTGAAGGTGTTAGGGAACACGTTTTAATTTAGGAAAAGCTTGGCCTGTTTACATTGATGAAACATTTGATCAAAACCTCCAAAAACACTTTTCTTTTACGTTGAAGTATTTTTTTTTTTACGTTTTCAGTCTTCTCGAAAGATTCTTCTAAATTAGTTGATTCTGAAGAAATAAAGAACTTGTCAACAAAACCACAGAACAGAAACCGGTTCTGGAGACGTGCACGGGGAAAACAAGTCCACCCTCTTTCACTTCAAGGGCTTTAAACCCAGTCCAGCCCAGTAGAACCTCCTCCAGTGGTTTCCTGTGTGTCCCTCATGGTTGTGGAGGACTTTTGGGCCACTCTTCTTTCCATCGTTAGTTTCTGCTCAGCTCTCTTGAAGGTCTACCACAGTCAGGCTGAGGTTCTGAACTGACCGGTCCACTCAATAAATGCAAGGAGCCCAGACTATCAGCCCTCCATCTCCATGCTGGGAGGAGATGTTTGCCGCAGTGTGTTCTGGGTAAACATCTCCACTTTGGTTTGGTTTTGTCCCAGATGGACCTTCTGATGAAACCTTCCAAACCTGAGTCGTGCTGCCATGTTTTTAAGAAAAGGCCATGACCTTTGACCTTCTAAGGCCTGAAGAGTCTGAGATGGAGCTCAGTTTAGTGAACATTGCACGGTCTGACCTTCAGGGTGAATTTGGTTGGCCGTTCACTCAATCTGAAGCCCATTTCCTCTTCAACAATGGGAATCGTTCTTTCTCTCTCAGTTGAGGTTATTTTAGTAAAACTTGGTAAAGACCAGATGAGTTTCACGTCCTGAAATCTTAAACTCGAACTGAAAGAGGGAGGACTTGATTTTCTTCGTGACTTCATGTGATAATTTCATAAATGAGCAAATAAGAGCTTAAGCAGAGTATGAGCTGCGTGGATGTAAACACACAGTTTATTGGCCTCTCGAGGATTCCAGTTCTCTTTGGTGGGTCAGTTTTGATCGTGTGGCGTCACAAACATCAGTCTGAAATTCACTGCTTGTCCAACAACGGTCAGCAGGATGCGAACATTCAAAACAAAACAAAAACAAACATATTTGCCATAAACGTCCCAGTTATGGACAGAAAACCAGATGCAGCGCTCGTCATTCAGCAGGTGATTATTTAGGATTGATTTCATTTTTTGGAAAAATAACGTAAAAAAGCTAGATTGACCAAAGAGTGAAAGCAGTCGTCGACATACAGCAGAACTCAGGTCTAATCTGGCATTCCTACGTTGTTCTGACAATAAGTCTAAACATTCATAAAACATTTCATTTGCTTCGTAAAGTAAAGCTAACTAAAAATAAATTAACAGGCACTGCATCTTTGATGCAACTAAATTTCTTTAAATACTCATAAATAGTCATTAAAAACAATTACACCTAATTAAATAACATTAAATTATTGTCAAGTACAAAACTAACGTGTTCTAAAACATTTCATAAATAAATATGGCATCGGACAAAGAAAAGAACAAACAGTGTAAACTTTGGCAAAGCTAATCATCGTCCAGGGTTAAAAGATTCACAGGGAGATTTGGCAACAAAATTTGTTCGTTAAAATTACTTCACAATTAAAATAAAAAATAAAAACAGCACATAAAAAAATCACATATTGCAAAAACGTAGGAAGTACCATAGTGGTTGTCAACAAAGTTAAATTACTTAAAAAAAACAAGTGATGAAAACCTCTTTGGGACAGTTTTTGGTTTCATATTTGTTTTCTCTCTCCTTTTCTTTTTTAATATATATAATATATATATATATTTTTGGTTTGGCAGGTTGAGCCTGTATTACAACTACACAGAACTGCAAGTGGGAATGACAAAATGGCCATCACTCCTTTAGCCACAATCCACGCCGCTGCGTTGGGCGCGAGCAGCAACACGGAGGATTCAGGCGAGTGGAACTTTCTTTGGACTAGAAGCTTTACGTACAGAAACGCAGAGAGAAAACTAAAGATAAAGCTATTTGACCGACTGTTAGCAGTTTCTCTCAGCAGTTATAGACTTGGTGTTTTTGTTTTTGTTTAGATGGAGCAGCAGTGTTGTTCCTCCCCCCGGGGTATAGACAGCTAACGTGGGTCTGGTTTAACAACTTGTGAGGCTTCTTCCAGGCAATGTAGACTCAAAAAAAGCTAAAAATACTGAGCTAAAATTTGGCGTGGTAGTAGCTGAGTCATCAACCATACCGTGAATGCTTTTTAAATTTTAACATTTGACCAATTGTCAATTTTCAACATCAAAAGATGATCCTAGTGGAAAACTTTGGTATAAAGTTAACAAACATTTTAGCTTTTATTCTTTGAACCTTTTAAAGCCAAAACTTAAACCAATCTTATTGCTAATTTAATTTTTATCTACCACTTCTCTGTATTTATACTAGAATTGGTTTCACCCATGGAAACTTATTTTCTAACTGGATTTTCCATTTGGTAGCGAGTTTGGCTGCTTTCCAGCGATGGTTTACATTGAAAGTTCAATGTAAAAATACAATAAAGTGATTTTTCTAAACTGGGTGTGGACGGAATACATAAACAGTGATGCTACTGTTAGTACAGCAGAAAATCTTTGGTATGCGCTGTACATTTCAGTTAGCGTTAGCACTGTCACTTGTAGCCACTGAATAGCTGATGTGTTGATAAAATGTTGCTTGAATGTCCGAATTTGTTGAGGCATTAACGGAATGTGGAAAGAGCTTTACTTGAATTCCATACATTATTTTATCAAGGCTTTTGTTTCTACAAATGATTGTTGGAAGTAGGCTTTAGCTGACAGTTGGAAGCTTAGGATCTTTTGTTTCATTCTAGTACCACATGTGAAAATGGCTCCATGCACAAACCCCCCAAAACACTGCACTTATTTCAGCAATAAGTGCTTCACAAATCTGGATGTTTCCTAGCTAGCTAGTTAGCTAGAAAAGTGGGCGTTGCCCCCTTAGCTAGAAAAGTGGACATTGTCCCATTAGTTGGCTAGAAAAGTGAACAATTTCTTGCAAGGTGAGTAGCTGTAAATGTGAACATTTTCTTGCTAGCTAGTTAGCTGGAAAAGTGGACATTGTCTTGCTAGTTAGCATAAAAAGGAGCCTTTTCTTAGCTAGCTAGTTAGCTGGAATATGGGCATCGCCCCACAAGCTGGAAGAGTGGGCTTTTCACTGAGAAACTGGACACTAACTCTGTAGTCTACAAGCAAATTCCTTTGTAATGTAAAAGAAACGTTATAAAATACTGAGTTGAATTCAAAGTTAAGTAATTTTAAATGCTATCACAAGAAGTTTAGTAATTGTAGTAGGTTTGTATTTTTTAAACTAACAGCCTCACGCTGGAGGTTTGTAGCCATTTGGAGTTGGTCTTTTCCTTTAGGGGACGGGGGGAGAACTGCTACCGGAGTCAACGGTGAATCTTTGGTTTGTTAGCTGATGAGGTTTCTGTTGTTCTCTTTTAACCGTATTTTTTGTTTTGAAAAACTGCATAGGCACACGTTAAAGACACTCTTCAACCGTGAGAGACACATTAATGTTCTGCCTTTTTTGGTGGGTCGGAAAGAAGAAACTTGGGTATTTTCTTTTCTTTCCCTCCGTCCCATGTGGTTTTAACCCTTTTTCAGTCCCCAACTTGTTCCCCCTTATAGACTGCTTGACACAGCGTCAGAAAGAACAAAGCAACTTCACTATTCCCATGATCTCGTCCTTCCTTCGATCTTCACTTCATCTCGTCTTCCTTGACATCGTTGACACCACTCTTTTTTTTTTTTTTGGTAATAATTCTTCCATCTTTTTTTTTTTTTTCATTTGTTGGAACAGTTAGGTGCAGAAAAAGGTTTTCTTTGGTTTCGATTTGTCAATAAATAGAAAAAGTCTTAAGTGTCCATTTTTTAAAATCTTAAAATGTTCTTAAAGCCTTTGGCTGCCTTGGACCAGACGGAGTCTCGGCCTGGTTTTTCTTAGGAGCAGGGGCTGCTGACTGACGCCTTCGCTTTGGTTTGGTTTTGTCATTGTTTTTTGGTTTGGTAGCTTGAGTGAGTGATGGTTGATGGAAGTGAAGTGATAGTGGGTGGTAAACACAGCTGGAGGTGTATTTGAGTGCATTGGTATTTACATCAGTCTGTACAGTGTAACACTCAACACAATAATAAAAAAAACGGAATTGTAAGATTGAATTGGATAAATGCTTGGGCATAGTATTGAAACAGTCACAGACAAACTCAAATAAAATCTGTTTCATTGCATTCATCAATTTGCTATTTAACCTCGGCACCAAGCGTCTATCTCCGCTACGATCTCCGAACAACAATACGAGATGTGTCGGATGTGAATGTTTACTCCCGATGACCTAAAACAATTTGACATTGAAGTTAATGGCTGAATACTTGCAGTGTTGGGACCTATTCTCTGGCTTTCCAGACAACCGACTCGCAAGACAGGATGGACTAACCAGACATCGTCTTTAGATTGTCCTCTTTAACTATTACAAAGGCCCTGATTCGCCCAGAAAGTTCGTCCTCCACGAGTTCAGATGCTGGTTTTCTGCTGTTGATGGGTTGTTTTAGGAGGCAGCTGGAAGCTTTCAAATGCATCTTAGTTTTAGGTGAAATTTGCTTCATAAAAACATTAGAGAACTCTTGTTTTGGAAGCCAACAGTAACTCGGCACGTACAGTAGTAGATCACTGAGCGGCAAGCGTTGGCGACAATTTACGAATGACGTTCGCAAGCAAGTTTCTAAAATACCTCAAACTTTTGCCGGGCATGAGAATTTCCTTGTGAAAGCTGTTGGGTCTTGTTCTTGCTTTGTAAGACTTTTGAACAAGTTAGAAAAAGTTAGAAAAAAAAACTCGTCTCCAACTTTTTATTTTATTTTAGCGTCTTTAATTGAAGAGCTCTGGCGCTGTATTCCCAATACATTTGGCTGAAATTTCACTGGGAGCTCATGTAAACGTATTGTTCTGCGTGATTTTAAGTGAAATTGTATTTAATTTTTTGCAATTGTGTCTACATCTTGGTACCCAACAGTTGCAGACAAGTGAGATGCTGTTAAGCCCCACCCACTGTAATAATATATATTTGTATATTAATTTTTTTTTTTTTTGCTTTTGGTTCTCACAATTTAAAACAACAATCATCTTTTCTTACTGTTTTCACTTTATTTGTCTGTAAAATAATACTAAAAAAAAAAAAACCAAGGAAAATGACAAGTTACAATTGTTGTGGTAAAACGTTTATGTTTACGCCATCTAGTGGCACAACATGGGTACTTCAGGGTTTTTGTTAAAATCATAAAGACAAGATAAAAATAATAATAATAATTGTCTGGAGCTACGTACAGTCTGACTCTGAGACATTGTTTTCAAGATTACCTTCCAAAAATATTTTTTTAAAATTAATTCTTCAATAGACTGTTTTTGTTTGTTTTAGTTTTGTCCGACAGCTTTGATACAAGTCACGTGACTTTGTATTTCTCGTTTTACTAGAAACTAATAAAACCACCAGTTAGTAAAATTTGAGATGTTGTATTAAAAATAGATGTAAGTAAACTTATTTAGGATTATTATAACATTAAATTTGAATATCATTAATCATCATTGATCATTAATCATCTTCCATTTCTTCAAATGTTTAAGTTTGGTATTAATTTACCACCTGATTGAGCACAACTTAACTTTTTTGATTTACCTGAATGATTGAGCATGCATGAGGACATTTTGAATCACTTTGGCCAAATTTGCCTCACAATATTTCTGTGAATAGCAAGTGGCCATCGGGGCACTAACGATCTATTGTCGGGTTACTGTTGATTGTTAGACTGATGGTTTTCCTTTTGCATGTGAAAAGCTAGTTCTGGATGTCCCAAGCTAAATGGTCTAAACACTTTCAGAAGGTGCCATTTATAGGACTGAGTTTGTTGCATTGCCTCGGACCGATGAAGTCTGTCGGATGAAAGTTGAAAAGTTTCAACGAAGAAGAATCCATCCAGATGGCCTGACTGAATGTTGTTGGATTTGGACAGTACAGTTAATAAAATACCAGCATGCCCTAAAACTAAGATGCTTTGTGAAGAAGTGCCACCTTCATGGATGAGTTGAGGATAACCCCTCGGTGAATCTTTGGTAAACCGACAGCGTTGGATGAGTCTTTAAAGCTGCGTTCTGTATGAATCTACATGACGTCATGTAGCGACACGCCGAATGGATTTCAGCCACTTTTTAGAAAATATGACATCCTGAGTTTTCTAATACGTGAAGCCCACTCGGCTCGGCCCCGGTTCTATTGCAAAGAAAATGTGCTTCAAGATTGTGCTCACGTACAAATGCATCATATTTCAACTATAGACTCCACCGAACGCCACGAATGCTGGAAATACTTGAACTTGACGTCTGTCGGGTGAATGCTTGTGCTTGCATATTTTGTCATTTCCTTATTTTGAGAATTCAAACTATGGTAAAAGTCAAATTACTGAACGTTTGATGTATTTTAACACATTTTTGGATTACATCAGGTTAGCAGTGAGTCACTCTGAGATTCAGTGTTGGGTCTAAATTACTGTGCACTCTTCTAGTCGCTTTATTCTGGACAAAATGTCCCCTCGGCGTCCAGAACTGACCAGTTTGTCTCAAAGAGCGACGGCGTTCCACCGAATGAGAACCTCGCCCTAAACGGATGCATTTTGGACATTTTAAGGGCTAAAACAAAACAGAAAATGTAAATATCCCAGAGCTTCTGTCACATTCTGCAGTCATAAAGCTTTTTGTGGTTTCTTGTTTGGTTGTTTCCTAGCTTATATTGCATAATAGAAGACATAAACTGTCTTCTAGTCTTTGGTTTTTGGGCTAGTGTGTCAGCCTATTCTTCTAAAGGAGACATCAGCAGTGAAAGTCTATGATTTCAAAGGTCCCCCCCTCAGTGAGACTTGTTTAAATGGATTAACCCTTCAGCTTTCTTTATGGACTGATGAGAAATTTGCAAAAGGCGATTTTTGGCTACAAGTCGTGGCAGTGAGCAGCCCCGCTCTGTTTGTCACCCTTGAGAAAAGAGAAAAAACATTTCTAAAAAGTTTTCATCACGCTTTGACCGGATGAAACCCGCTCCCTCGATCCACCCTTCCCTTTATCCTTGCCATCTCCCATCATGCTTTGGTACAAGTGCTGGACGCCGACGACTGGGCGCCGGGGCTGGCTCCGTCGTCTGTCCATTTGTCCAGGCTGCGGCGGCGGGCGTTCATGAAGAAGTTGCTGACAGTGGTGAGTTCGAGGCCCAGCTGCTGAGAGATTGTGAGCTGCATCTCTTTGGACGGCCGCTTGTTCTCCTTGAAGATGGCCAGCAGGGTGCGGCGCTGCAGGTCTGTGAAGACCAGCCGCGACTTCTTTGGTGTGTTGTTGCGATCCTTCGCCGTGTCCTGCTCCTTCCGTTTGCACGCTGCCGAGGGAAGAGGAGTAAAACAAGGTTGGGGGTTGGGAGAAGAAACAAATCAATGCATTAGTCATTTGTCTGTAAACAAACAATACAACAAAATGAACCCTTGATGTGGCGCTCCGGTTGGAGATCTGATTATTGGAGCTGCTGGTTGAGGTCCTGTCCGCACGAGGAGGACAACCAAACATATATGATGAGATAAACTGGGATTTGGAACAAAAATGACAAAAAGAGTCATTTTGAACTCAAATTTGTTGTGGTGGTAGCTGAGAGTCATCCACAAACATACTTTGAGCACATTTTCACTTAGAACTTTGGCATTAACTGTTGGAATCTTTGTCTGTTAGCAAAATATCTCATGAACCACCAAATGGATTTCAAAACTCCCTGGCTGTTTGTATGTAACTAATTAACTTCAAGATAGGCGCCACAGCCAAGTGACCTCAATTAACTCAACAATGGTTCATTCTCAGTTCAGTTTGTATATACGGAACTGAAGCTTGTGGTGGAAGTAGCTGAGAGTCATTCCCAACACAAACTGAGTGCTAACGGATCAAAAACGTGACCAAGATGTCTCCGACCCAACACCAGATGAGTTTAGTCCAAAACTCTGGCATAGAAGGAGGTGCGCCACAGGAGTGTTTGGGATTTAATGTAAAACTGTATTTAGGATTTCTTGGTCTTCATCTTCTACCAGTTATGTGGCGTGAAGGCAACAGGTCCAGGAGAGAAACCCAGACTTCCATCTCTCCAGCTCCTCCTGGGGACCCTGAGGTGTTCCCAGACCAGAGAAGATACACAATCCCTCCTGAGAGTTCTGGGTCTGCCCTGGGGTCTCTTCCCAGTGGGATGTGTCCAGAAAACCTCCAAATGGGAGATGTCCTGATCAGATGAACCTCCTCAACTGACTCCTTTCAATGCAGAGGAGCAACAGTTCTACTCTGAGCTACCCCTGGATGGTGAAGCTCCTCACCGTATCTTTAAGACTAAGCCCCGCCCCCCCAAACCATACGATAGTACAGTACGTATAGTACATACTGTACGTATGCCCACAGGTAATGATTAGAACATGGACCAAGAAATCCAGAGCCCTGTCTTTAGACTCAACTCTTTCTTCACTACAGCCGACTGAAACAACACCCTCATTACTGAGGACTAGGCCCCAATCCGTCAATCCATTTCCCACTCCTTCCTACCCTCACTCAGGAACAAGACATCAACACCTGAACTCCTCCACCTGAGGAGGTCACAGCTGCAGGAAACGATGTCATCGACCCATAACTTTAAACAGCCATCGTCAAACACGTCAAACACCGGTTCGGTCACGTGAAGTCCCATTTAAACTCGAGCTGTGGACTCCAAACAGGGACATGATTTACCAGCACACCAATCGTTTTCAATGGGCGAATCCAAATGTCTTCTACGCCGTAAGACTCAGCTGCTGGAAGCCGGAGCGCGCTGCTTCCAGATGTGTTCCTTCCAAGCTTGTAAGAGGAGGAGCCAAACAAAAAACTGATATAAATGTAAGAAATAGAGCCTTTCACTGAAAATAACTGAAGCTGGTCGGGTGTTAATGTTGTCTCAGGCAGGGGAGGAGGGGGTCCCGGTGTGTTCTGGATCTGATTACCTCCCTGAATTAAGTATGCACGAGTCAGAGCCCGGCTGATCAATACCAATCAGGTTAAAGACTCAATCCTCTGACCCAGCTGTTATGTAAGGGGAACTCTCCTCGCTGTAAACACACACCGCTGAGCGACCTGGCAGGAACCAAAACACACACAGAGCCCGTTTCGTCCCAGCAGAACCGTCTGAGTCCGTAGGTCGAGGTCCCTCCTCTGGGGGGGGGGGGGGGGGGGCGTGTGCTGGTG
>JARVGV010000578.1:28712918-28728550 GCA_031762435.1 Hypsolebias longignatus | reverse complement strand
CCTGATGGGAACAGAGGAGCCTCATCTGTGAATTAGACTAACAAAGACCTTAAGAAACTCCTACTGTTAAGGTGTGAGGTGTGATTTGTCAATCTACACAGGTATGTGTGTGTCTTATCTCAGCCTTTATAACCTGAACCCCACACACTCTGCTCTTTGAATTGAGAAAGCTCCTCCGATGAGATGAAGAGCGAAACGTCTTCTGTTACAAATAAAGTCCAGTTGATTCTGTACTGAACGTTTTTTGAGGGTGAATACAACTACATTATTTTGCAGAAGGTTATAACTGATATTAAAAACTGTTTTTAGAAAAAGTAATGTGAAAACACAGACTTTTCAAATATTTTGTGTCAAAATTAACTTTTTTATTATTGTCCAAGATTTTTATTTTTTTGGGTGGGGGTGGGGGGATTCTTTTATGAGGTAAATGTTTTATCTAAACATTTTTAATTGTAAACTACAGCTTAAGTGTTGTATTTGTTCAGGTACACAGTTATTATTTTATTATTATATATTTGCTTATAATTTTTTTACTTTATGGTTTGGTGCTGTTCTGAGTTTAAAATGTTTCACACATTGTATAACAATACACAATAAAATATTTGTAAAATTTGTTCAGTCTTGTGTATTAAACCAAAATAAAACCTATTTTTTTAAATGAATTACACAATAAGACTTTCAGAAAATTGTAAACAATCAAAAGATTATTTAGGATTCTTTATCTTGACATAATATTTGATAAATGCCAATTAATCCTGAAAATATCAATAATCATGAAGAACACGTGTAAAATATTTAAACTCTGTCTTAAATAGATAGATCCAGAGTCGGTGGAGTCTTTGATATTCACAAAAATTATTTGTACATTTGAGTAATTTTAGGAAAATTTAAACCTGATGTTTTTCAGATTATCATTGATGTTTATAGCTGAATTTATTAGTGATAACACAAAAAAAACCTGATGATTAAATATTAAAAATGTCAAAATTTAAGTCTGATTGTCAAATAATTTGCATTTTATTTTAGAAGAAAAAAACTGTTCCATGTAAAAATGTTTAATTTGATACTTTAGAATTTTTAATTATAATTTATTAACTCTAAATTTTTATTTTGGGCAGGGAACAAAAAGATTTAAGCTAAAATCTCAGATTATTATGAGTCCTTAAAACATGAGTTTAAGGTTCAAAACTGCAAGCAGAAGCTAAAATATTAAAAATATAAAAATAAACCAAACTTATTTCACTTTAAAAACTTTTTCTTTTACTTTAAATACAAGCAAATTTAATTTACTTTATTTTATTTCTGGGCAATATATTTCTGCTGAATATGATTATTTTTCTAGGAAATAACTAATTTCTAAAATTTCACAGCTTCTAAAACATTCTTCATGAATACAAACTAAATATGGAGTATGACAAAACACACATTTAAATATTTATATATACAGGTAGTCCTCGAATACGGCGCTCCGTACTTACGGCTCTGCCCCTAGTGACGTAATTGCGCAGTTCGTTGCCTTTTTTAATGCAGCATTTTATATTTTTTTTTCGTTTTTTTTTTTAGGGTATTTTGTTAACTAACTGCTTGGAAACACATTTAAAAACATTAATACGGCCGTTCGAAGTTGTTTTACATTGAAAAAAACGTGTTTAAAAAGACGTTACCGATCGCCGTTTAGTTTCGATTTACGGCTGTAAATCCGGACTTACGGCGCCATGTGCGTTCGGCTCCAAGTTACGGCAAAATCGAGTTTCGAACAGTTCTTAGGTCTGGAACCCGTTCGTAAGTCGAGGACTACCTGTACTGTATTTATATACTCATGGATTATTTGCCAGGTTTATTGATTAAAACAAATAGGCAAACATAAAGCATAAAGTTAACCAATAAAACATGTCGTTAGGAACTCAAATGACTGTTTAAAAAAAACATGTAAAGTTTGTGAGTTAGACAAACGTCCAAAGGTCCAAACTCTCAAGAAGTTACACAATTTGTTAAAAAATATGACAAAACTTTCACCACAGTTTGTCTCTTTTTTAAATGCCCCTTTATGAATTATCACAAATAAATGCAACATTTTTCAAATTAAACTCTTATTTTTCCCAACAAAAAGTAAGATTTACTTGAATTTTGTTCCAACTGTCATTAAAGATGTTTTACTGACTCCAGGGTATTAAAATTAATATTAATATTCAATATTTTACAACTAATATTACCTAAAACCTCCCAAGGATTTTAATTTATCCATTTATAAAGTTTGTTTTTCATATGATTTAAATCAGTTTTTTTTTTGTTTGTTTGTTTTTACTGTTTTTCCAGATTGTTGTAAAACAAAAAGATCTGTTTGTCATATTTATCTGCCGCTGAATGTATGCAGAAACGAATAAAATAAAAATAAAGAATAATTTTTACCTGCTTGGTTCACTCAACATGAAATAAAACAGTTACCGGTAATTTTAAACAGAAAATATTTAATAAAAGTATTAAAACAGGCTTTTTGTTTAAAGTTAAATGAATATTAGAAAAAAATTGCAGAGCTTAATAATAATAATAATAATAATAATAATAACAATAATAATAATAATAATACCGTAATCTGTTTTGGAGTTTAAAAAAGGAGGAAATAAATGTTTTAAAAACAGTTGCTCAAATATAAAATTAATGCTTCTTTCATTGAGGAAAGTTCATGAATCCAAAGCTCTTTTATTTATTTTCTCTTCCCAGAATAATAATAAATTAAAGATGATTAACAGCTCCAGAACCAGGACAGAAAAATAAACCCAGAGCCGATCCGTTTGGATCAGATCTCACCGCAAAGCCACTAAAATCAATATGACAACAAAAACCTTCGGCTGAATCAGCTCGAGACGTTTTCACAGCTAATGGTTTAAACGTTGCTCCGTCCCAGAGACGATGGAGGCATTCTGACACAATGGAAACCGGACCCGCCGACACCACGACCCATCACGTTGTCTGATCGCGACAAACCGCACAATCAAACGCAACAAAAAGCCTCCTCACAGCCGGCTGACACACAACTCAATAATGGATCAATTTCAATCCCTCACACCCTCCAGAGTTTAAACAAACTCTAAATGTTTTCAACATTGTGCTAAAAACTGCAATTTATTTCTGTTTCGTTGGAATTTAGAGGTTTTTTTTTCATTTTTTTATTCCTGTGAGCTTCCAGGGGGCAGAAAATGAAAGTCTGAGCAGAGCTGGGGGGTTGTTAGAGGGAAATCCCATGACCTTGTCATTTCCTATCGATCCTGTTTGCTATTGATCAATAATGGTAATCAGCACACCAGCCGTTCTAAACAAATCGTCTAAACTGAGAGACAGCAGACAGGAAGATGAACTGAATCGGACGGATTCACGTGCATCGGAGTAGTCATAAAATCCAATTTATTTAAAAATTAAGTCAGGTTTGTTTCAGACATCCACTTTGTTAAAAAAAAAGACAGACATTAAAGTGCAATTCTGCTTTTCTTCACTGAATAATGTTTAGCTGAATCATTTTCTCTTCAGTGACTCCTACAGTTCAGGAGGGGAACTGCAGCAGTGCCGGTGTGAACAGCAACAAACACTGAAAGATGTGCTTCAACCAATATTAAACAACTAATCAAGAAGTATTTTTCTGTACAATGTGAGAAAGGCATCTAGCTGCTTAATGCTGTTACTAAATTAAATAGAATTTATATTCTCACTGTCTTACATTCTTGTGGGTTTTCTCATGTTCTTTTTTTTTTTTTTTTTTTTTACATATTTAGCAATAAAAACAGTTTATAAACCACCATTTCTTTATTAGGTATTAAATAATTTGTGAAAATAATTGACATACAGGAAAATTTCTAAGCATAGTTGTGAAATTCTGTAATGACTCTCAAGGTAAAAATAAAAAAATCACATTAAATTGCGAAGGAACACAATGATGTAATGGCTAAATTGCAATGTATTGCAAATAAAGGCGGAATAATATTGGATTCCATTAAAGGATTAGTATCACAACTAAAAGGCTAAATAATGTTGCAAATAAAGTTAAGCATTTTCAAAATTAAGGCTTAAAAGAATTGCAATTGAGGGCTAAGCAGTATTGCAATTAAAGGTTAAACAGTATTGCAATTAAAGGCTGAATAGTACCACATTTCAAGGCTGAATAGTATCATAAATAAAGGCTGTATAGTATTGTAATTAAAGTCTACAAAGTATTGTGATTAAAGGCTTTATAGTAACACAAATAAAAGCTACATAGTTTTGCAATTAGAAGTACTATCGTGATTAAAGGCTACGTGGTATTACAATTAAAGGCTATATAGTACTGCAATTAAAGACAGCATTGTATTGTGATTAAAGGCTACATATTAAAGCAATCTAAAGGTTATGTTGTATCACAATTAAAGGCTAGGTAGTATCACAATTAATGGCAAGGTAGAATCACAATTAATGGCAATATAGTATTGTGGTTAAAGGCTGTGTTGTATCACAAGTACGGTAATGGCTATGTAGTATCTCAATTAAAGTTAGACTAAATAGTATTGTAATAAAGCTAAAGGGTATCATAATAAAGGCTAAAAGCTATCATAATAAATGTGTATCATAATAAAGGCAAAAGGGTATTGTAACAATAAAGGTTACATTATCAAAATAAAGGCTAAATGGTATAATAAAGATGTATTATAATAAAGGCTAAATGTATAATAAAGGCTAAAAGGTATCATAATAAAGGCTAAAGGTATAACAAAGGCTAAAAATGTATCATAATAAAGGCTAAAGGTATAATAAAGGCTAAAAGGTATCATAATAAAGGCGAAAAGGTATAATAAAGGCGAAAAGGTATTATAATATAAAGGTGAAAAGGTATCATAATAAAGGCGTATCATAAAGGCATACCATAATAAAGACTAAAATGTATCATAATAAAGACTAAAATGTGTCATAATAAAGACTAAAATGTATCATAATAAAGGCTAAAAGGTATCATAATAAAGACTAAAATGTGTCATAATAAAGACTAAAATGTATCATAATAAAGGCTAAAATGTGTCATAATAAAGACTAAAATGTATCATAATAAAGACTAAAATGTATCATAATAAAGACTAAAATGTATCATAATAAAGACAAAAAATGTATCATAATAAAGGGGAAAAGGTATAATAATAAAGGTGAAAGGGTATAATAAAGGTGTATCATATTAAGGTGTATCATAATAAGGTGTATCATAATAAAGGCATATCATAATAAAGGCATATCATAATAAAGACTCAAATGTATCATAATAAAGACTCAAATGTATCATGATAAAGACTAAAATGTATCATAATAAAGACAAAAAGGTATAATAAAGGTGAAAAAGTATAATAAAGGTGTATCACAATAAAGGCATATCATAATAAAGGCATATCATAATAAAGACTCAAATGTATTATAATAAAGACTGAAAGGTATCATAATAAAGGTGAAAAAGTATAATAAAGGTGTATCATAAAAAGGCAGATCATAATAAAGACTAAAATATATAATAATAAAGGCTAAAATGTATCATAATAAAGGCCTATCATAATAAAGGCCAAAAGTATCATAATAAAGGCTAAAAGGTATCATATTAAAGGCTGAATAGTATCATAATAAAGGCTAAAAGGTATTATAATAAAGATGTATCATAATAAAAGCTAAACAGTATCATAATAATGGCTGAAATATCATTATAAAGGCTAAAAGGTATCATATTAAAGGCTGAATAGTATCATAATAAAGGCTAAATATTATCATAATAAAAGCTAAAAGTTATCATAATAAAGGGATATCATAATAAAGGATAACGGTATCATAATAAAGGCTAAACTGTATCAGAATAAAGACTAAACGTATCATAATAAAGCTAAAAGGTATCATAATAAAGGCTGAATAGTTTCATAATAAAGACTAAAAGGTATCATATTAAAGGCTGAATAGTATCATAATAAAGGCTAAATAATATACTGTAATTAAAATGGCTAAAAGGTATCGTAATAAAGGTGTATCATAATAAAGGCTAAAAGTATCATAATAAAGCTAAAAGGTATATTAAAGGCTGAATAGTATCATAATGTAGGATGCCAAGGCCTTGACATCCTACAATAATAAAGGCTAAAAGGTATCATATTACAGGCTGAATATTATCATAATAAAGGCTAAAGGTATCATATTAAAGGCTGAATAGTATCATAATAAAGGCCAAATGTATCATTTAAAAGGCATAATAGTATCATGATAAAGGCTAAATAGTATAATTAAAATGGCTAAAAGGTATCATAATAAAGGTATCATAATAAAGGTATCATAATAAAAGCTAAACGGTATCAGAAAAAAGACTAAAAGTATCTTAATGAAGCTAAAAGGTATATTAAAGGCTGAATAGTACTTTGTATTATAATAAAGGCTAAAAGGTATCAAAGCTGAACAGTATCATAATAAAGGCTAAATAGTATAATAAAAAAGGCTAAAAGGAATCATAATAAAGGCTAAACAGTATCATAATAAAAACTAAAAGTATCATAATAAAGCTAAAAGGTATCATAATAAAAGCTGAATGGTATCATAATAAAGGCTAAATAGTATAATAAAGGCTAAGTATCATAATAAAGCTAAATATGATCATAATAAAGGCTAAATATGATCATAATAAAGGCTAAATATGATCATAATAAAGGCTAAATAGTATCATAATAAAGGTTAATAAAGGCTAAATATGATCATAATAAAGGTAGTATCATAATAAAGCTAAAAGGTATAATAAAGTCTAAATGATCATAATAAAGGCTAAGAAGTATCATAATAATTAAGGCTAAATATTATCATAATAAAAGCTGAATATTGTTGCAGTTAAAGTTGGGGTGAAGTTGTGAATAAAGGTTGTTCTTTTTGCTGCCTCCACATCTTCAATAAATCACGTGATGAACAGGTTATCCAGATGTTTATGTGGACCACAGACCCCAGCATAGACCCGGACAAAGGAGTACCAGTCTCTTTACAGTGAATTCTGTTTTTAACGCAGTTTTTCTCTCCTGGACCGGAAGCAGCATCTTTCCTACCTGCCAGTCTGAGCGCGGACATCCTCTGGAACTCGGGCTCCTGCAGCCACTTCCACATCCTCCTGAAGGTCTCCCGGCCGGACTTTAGTTTACTCCAGGGTTTGGGGTTCCTCAGGAGGTCCGACAGGGTCCCCTGGGAGCGGCACAGCACCCGCTGGGCAAAGATGGCCTGCGGGATGCTGTACCTCTTCAGCTCCGCCGTGATCCTCTGCGCCACCTCCTTGGTGTTGATCTCCTCCAGCTGCCCCGAGCCGGGCCCCCCCGGCGTCCCCGAGGAGGAGGGCGGTCTGTCCCGGGTGGAGGCCAGCACGGGCCCGTGGGACGGAGACTGAAGGTGGGGGTGGGGGTGGTGGCCCGCCGAGGACGCGACCTGGTGCCCCGGGTGGTGCATGCCGTTCAGGTGCGGCATCATCCCGACCGCGGGGCCGCCGAGGCCCCGGTGCTGGTGGTGGTCCCCGCGGGCCAGCATGGAAGCGGTGGCGGGGTCGAAGTTGAGCATCTTGTCGTGGCCCCCGTGCGTCGCTGCGCCGTAGTTGTGGAGACCCTGCTGGGCGTTGTGGAGGGAGCCCAGGCCGTTGCCCAGCACCGGGGACAGGCTCTGACCCATCCCGGACATGTGGTCCTTGTAGGGGCTGTAGATGTTGTTCATGCCCGGAAGCCCGCGCTCGTCCCGCATCAGGGTGAAGCTCCCGCTCACGTTCCCGGACAGCCGCTGGTGGTGGTGGTGGTGGAACTTGTCGGACACGGTGGAGATGGGGGGCAGCGGCTGCAGCGGGGTCAGGGTGGTGTAGGTGCCGCTCATCCCCATCCCGGGAGAGGACGAGTCGCACGGCACGCTCATGGCGTGGTGCAGCGGCAGGGACAGCTCCGGCCGGTACTCCCCGCTGCCGTCCAGGATCGACGCCATTCCGGACACCATGGCCGAGCGGGAGGACGCGGCGGCGGCTGCGGCCAGGTCCTGGTGGATCCGCAGCGTGGACGCCGCCGAGCTGCCGCGGCCGTGGTGCGGGCTGTGGCCGCTCAGCAGCTCCGCGTCAGGCGCCACGGAGCTCACCGACACCCCCCCGTGCAGGGTGCCGATGCCGTCCATTGTCATGTCCGTGTTCATGGCGTAAGCGTCCAGGTCCTTGGCCAGGCATCTATAGGCGTTAGTGTAGGCAGTCTTCATTCATCTGTCCTCAGTCCATCAGCGCGAGCGGAATCGTGTCTCCTCTGGTCCCCCAGCGCGCGCTGCTGCTCCGGGATGGGTCAGTAGCCGTGTTCCCCGGTCCTCCTCACCCCCTCGCGTGTCTCCCCGTCCTCCTATGGCCTCTCCAGCTCGGCGTCTTTGTGTGTCCCCCCCGGTACGAGCACATGAAGACAAAACACAAAAACACCACAAGAAAAACGAGTTTGTCGATCAGACGGGCCTGCGCGCCAGCTCCCCCATGTCCAGCCTCTCCTCCTCCGCTGTGACTCTGCTGCTCAGGCGGGAGCTGTCCGCGGTCCCCTTCCCAACCCGCTGCGCGAGGAGGGGGAGGGGCCCCTCACGCTGGACTGACAGGGGAGGACACCAATCATCGCGAGAGAAACAAATATTAAGGGCGGAGCTTGTTGAAAAACTGACCAATGAGAGACTTTTTTTAAAATAAAATGTACGTAGTTTCATTGTTTTGAATTTGAACGCCATCTTTACTGTATGACCCCACTTAAAGCTGATCAAAGTTTGTTTTACTTAAATAAAGTTATTTTATATGTAGTACTTTATATTTTTGTATCCAGAATTTTTCAAAGTTTTGATTCATCCCTAGTTCATCATATCTGTTTACAGGCAGGCTTTTTATTTAAACATTTTTAACGGTCTTGACCAATGTCCATTTTTAGACATTCTGAAGATCTTGTTTCTCTTTGGGCTTTGCTTTTTTTATTTATTTATTTATTTATTTTTAAATAATTTTTTTATACCCACTTCCAGTCCTTGTCTGTGAACATGACAGCATATTGTGCCACATGTTCCTTTAAAAATGCATTTCTTTGGTGCAGTCTCAGCTATCAGCACTCTGGAAATCACCTTGTTGGTGCTAAAATTTTATTTTCTGTGACACCGTTTGATATTTTGTTCATTAACAACAAAAATGGGACCAGGTAGAAGGCCTCAAGATCCACAGCTGGTCTGTTGCTAAGTTGTCGTTATGTCACACAACACAGGTTCATCCCTTGACTTAGGATCCTTTTTTGCCCCAAATAATTCAAATCATTTTAAGTTTACGAGGTTAAAAGAAAGTGTTCAGGTACAAGGTTTATACATACACTTAAACTTTTCTCACTGCAACAAAATATAAAACAATGGCTGGAATTTTGCTCAGAATCATGTAAAAAAAAATTTATCATTACGGTAATTTCATTATCTTACTATTTGTACACACATTCAACTCCATATATGTAAACTCAACATCCAAGAAGAAAGTGTTGTTCATTTTTACTCATTAGTATTTTTTTATTTGCTGACTGCAAATCACTGAACACCTGTAATTTCAAGGTTGTTTTTTTTATTTTATTTTTTATTTAACCTTTATTTATACATGCTGTTCTCTTTGTCACAAGGACTCATTTTCAAGAGAAACCTGTTTTAGACAGACAACATATAAAGTACAGGTAGTCCCCGAGTTACGAACGAGTTCTGTTCCTACGCCCCGTTCCTGTACAGACAATAATATACAGCAATATAAAGCAATTAAAATAAAAATAGTGTTGTAAAAACACTTACTGTTAGCAGCATGGTCAGCAGTGTGGTCCTGTTAGTAAATGGTAAATGGAGCTTACTTGTACTGTATAGCGCTTTCCAGCCCCCTATGAGGGGCCCCAAAGCGCTTCACAGTACCAGCCATCCACCCATTCATACACACATTCATACACCGGTAGCGGTATGCTGCCATGCAAGGCACCAGCCAGTCCTACTGGGAGCAGCTCGGGGTTAAGTGTCTTGCCCAGGGACACAACAAGGTATGCAGTGACCGGGGATCGAACCTGGTACCTTCCGGTCCTGAGCCGGCTGCCCTGCCTCTTCCCCATCTCGGCCCCTAGTAGTGGTGCTGTTAGCAATGTGGTTCTGTTAGCAGCGTGGTCTTGTTTGCAGCATAGTCTTGTTTGCAGCGTGGTCTTGTTTGCTGTGTGGTGTTGTTTGCAGTGTGGTCCTGTTAGCAGTCTGGTCCTGTTAGCAGTCTGGTCCTGTTAGCAGTCTGGTCCTGTTAGCATTGTACTGCTGTTTGCAGTGTGGTCCTGTTAGCAGTGTAGTGCTGTTTGCAGTGTAGTGCTGTTAGCAGTCTGGTCCTGTTAGTAGTCTGGTCCTGTTAGCAGTGTAGTGCTAATTGCAGTGTGGTCATGTTATCAATGTAGTGCTGTTTACGGTGTAGTACTGTTAGCAGTCTGGTCCTGTAAGCAGTCTGGTCCTGTTAGCAGTCTGGTCCTGTTAGCAGTCTGGTCCTGTTAGCAGTCTGGTCCTGTTAGCAGCATGGTGCTGTTAGTAAGTTGGTTATGTTAGCAGCATAGTCTTGTTTGCAGCATGATCCTGTTAGCAGCATTTTACTGTTTGCGGTGTAGTGCTGTTAGCAGTCTGGTCCTGTTAGCAGTCTGGTCCTGTTAGCAGTATGGTCTTGTTTGCAGTGTGGTGCTGTTTGCAGTGTGGTCCTGTTAGCAGTCTGGTCCTGTTAGCAGTGTAGAGCTGTAAGCAGTCTGGTCCTGTTAGCAGTCGGGTCCTCTTTGCAGTGTAGTGCTGTTTGCAGTGTGGTGCTGTTTGCAGTGTGGTGCTGTTTGCAGTGTGGTCCTGTTAGCAGTCTGGTCCTGTTAGCAGTGTAGAGCTGTTTGTAGTCTGGTCCTGTTAGCAGTCTGGTCCTGTTCACAGTGTAGTGCTGTTCGCAGTGTGGTCCTGTTTGCAGTCTGGTCCTGTTTGCAATGTGGTCCTGTTAGCAGTGCGGTCCTGTTAGCAGTGTGGTCCTGTTAGCAGCATGGTGATGTTAGTTATGTGGTCCTGTTAGCAGCATAGTGCTGTTTGAAGCGTGGTGTTTGCAGAGTGCTTCTGTTAGCAGCATGGTCCTGTTAGCAGCATAGTGCTGTTAGCAGTGTGGTCTTGTTAACAATGTGGGCTTGTTAGCACCGTGGGTTTGTTTGTAGCATGGTACTGTTATAGTGGTTCTGTTAATAGCATGTTTCTGTTAGCAGCATGGTCCTGTTAGCAGTATGATACTGTTAGCAGCGTGGTCCTGTTAGCAGCATGATACTGTTAGAAGCATTGTCCGGTTAGCAGCCTGGTCCTTTTAGCAGCCTGATACTGTTAGCAGTCTGGTCCTGTTAACAGCATGGTCCTGTTAGCAGCATGATACTGTTAGCAGCGTGGTCCTGTTGGCAGCATGATAATATTAGCAGTGTGCTCCTTTTGTCAGCATGATACTTTTAGCTGCGTGGTCCTTTTAATCAGCACAATACTGTTAGCAGCGTTCTCCTTTTAGCAGAGTGCTCCCTTTAGCAGTATGATACTGTTAGCAATGTGGTCCTTTTAGCGGCATGGTACTGTTAGCAGCGTGATCTGTTAACAGCATGGCCCTGTTAGCAGCATGATACTGTTAGCAGTGTGGTCCTGTTGACAGCATGATACTGTCAGCAGTGTGGTCCTGTTAGCAGTGTAGTCCTGTTAGCAGTGTGGTCCTATTAGCAGTGTGGTCCTGTTAGCAACATGATACTGTTAGCAGCGGGGTCATGTTGGCAGCATGATACTTTAGCAGTGTGGTCCTGTTAGCAGTGTGGTCCTATTAGCAGCATGGCCCTGTTAGCAGCATGATACTGTTAGCAGTGTGGTCCTGTTAGCAGTGTGATCCTATTAGCAATGTTGTCCTGTTAGCAGTGTGGTCCTATTAGCAGTGTGGTCCTATTAGCAGCATGATACTGTTAGCAGTGTGGTCCTATTAACAGTGTGATCCTATTAGCAGTGTGATCCTATTAGTAGTGTGGTCCTATTAGCAGCATGGTCCTGTTAGCAGCATGATACTGTTAGCAGTGTGGTCCTGTTAGCAGTGTGGTCCTATTAGCAGTGTGGTCTCGTTAGCAGCATGGTCCTGTTAGCAGCGTGGTCCTTTTGGCAGCATGATACTGTTAGCAGTGTGGTCCTGTTAGCAGCATGGTGCTGTTAGCAGCGTGGTCCTTTTGGTAGCATGATACTGTTAGCAGTGTGGTCCTGTTAGCAGCATGGTCCTGTTAGCAGCATGGTCCTGTTAGCAGTGTGGTCCTTTTGGCAGCATGATACTGTTAGCAGTGTGGTCCTATTAGCAGCATGGTCCTGTTAACAGTGTTTCCTTTAAGCTTGATTTGAATATTAAATTATTTAGCTTATAAAAGCTCATGAAAAAATACAACCTCAATTTTTCAACATTACCATTACTGTATTTGACTCTCATTTACTACGAAACTAAATTTTATCTCAGTATCTGTAAAACTGACTGAGGTTAAACCATTTTTGTCTTGGTTTGCTAATGTAGCTTAGCTGTGGCAGCCATTTTAAATTGAACAGAGTCCAAAAGTTAACCAGTTGATTTGCACCCAGTGGTTACCTTCTGAGGGGTTCATTATGATTCGTTCATTGGTTCATGAGTTATTTTACCAACAGACAGGCAAATGAACACCCAGTCATGCGGGCAACATTGAAAACTTTTAGTTTCGTTTGGAAATTCTTCCAGTTAGTTTCCTAAAGTCTAAAATGTCTGAGTGACGAGAAGGAAGGAGGAGGAGGAAGAGCAGGAGGAGGAGGAGGCAGATGTTGCTTTGTTATAAAAGACTGTTGTGTAATTAAGGACAGAAAACCGAAGCCTGACCCATTTTCTCCTTTTGATCATCTGTCAGAGCCAAGGGGTGGGGGTGGGGGGGTGGGTCTACAGTCTATTTCTTATCAAATTTTGAGGTGAATTTAAAAACAGATGGTTTCCATTTCTTGCTTCACCTGATATTTCAGACTGAAAACAGAGTTCAGAGGGGATGAGTGCTCCTGTAGGAGGAAGAGGAGGAGGCTGAGGAAGAACAGGAGGTTGAGCGGAGACTTTAAAGAGTTTGGAGTCAGCATGTCTGCAAACATTACACCAGCATCACTGCCAGGCAGCGCTTTAAGAGTCTTTATGGAGACGTTGGATCATCCGAAAGCTAAAACGATGTTTTCAAGCTTGCATAATGAAATATCTGCTGGTGGAGTTTTATTAAGGAAAAACAGAATTAATCTTCACGTCCAGGAACTACAGCTCCCATGAGGCCTTATGGCTTGAGAAACATTTTCTATAATCGGCTGAGTATCCAGTGGTCTGTAAACACATCAATACCCATAATTCATCTGGATTTATTGTTTAATTCACTTTATATTAATATTTTATATCACGTGACAATCAAATATCTTTCTACTGAAGACAACAAAGACAAAAACTAACATCCAATATGGCTGCTTTCTGTATACGGTTTTGATCAGCAGTTTTTCATTGTCTCAATGAATCAGTCACTTAAAACATCAGTCTTTGTTAGCAAACAATGGAGATAGTTCGCTAACAGACCTGTTAGTGAACTTCATACCTCTGTTAACATATTTCATACAGTCCATGTTAAACTTTGTACACCCCGTTATCATCTTAAGTACAGTCTCTGGTACCAAACTTGGTACAACTTCTGTTAGCAAATTTTTACAACCTCTGTTAGCAAAATTCATACAGTCTGTTAGCAAACTTTGTACAGCCATTGTTAGCAAACTTGATACATCTGTTCGCAAACTTCGTACGTCTGTTAGCGAACATGATACGTCTGTTAGCAAACTTCATACGTCTGTTAGCGAACATGATACAACGTCTGTTAGCAAACTTGATACATCTGTTTGCACACTTCGTACGTCTGTTAGCAAACTTCATACGTCTGTTAGCGAACATGATACAACGTCTGTTAGCAAACTTGATACATCTGTTAGCAAACTTCATACGTCTGTTAGTGAACTTAGTACAACATCTGTTGGTGAACTTCGTACGTCTGTTAGCAAACTTTGTAAAACGTCTGTTAGCAACTACAGTATTGTGTAATCTGTCAGTAATTTTCTTACAGCTTCTGTTTCCAAACTTCGTACAACCTCTGTTAGCAAATTTTGTACAAGGTATGTTATGTTTGTACGTATGTTAGCAAACTTCGTACAACCTCTGTTAGCGAACTTTGTACGTTTGTTAGTAAACTTTGTACAAAGTCTATTAGCAAACTTAGTACAACCTGTTACCATCTAAGAACAGTCTCTGCTAGCGAGCATGTCCATGTTTGACTTGAATACTTAAAATGTACTAAAATGTATTGTTGGCTTGTTGCTAATAAATGTTAGCCTGAATGTGAGTCCCTTTTAAAACTTTGTCTCTCCGCTGATGAGCCTAACTTTGAATGTTGGTTATTTTGCTAACTTTGGTTCTTCTCCGGTGGCTTTGAACGGGGGTTTAGTCCAGTTTTTGGCTCCTGGACCATCTGCCGCCTGCCGAGAAGCAGTATTGATCTGCAGCTTTGTGTTAATCTGTAGCGTTGGTGACAAACGCAGCTCCGCTTTGCCTCACATCTGTCCCTTCGACTGTCCCCCGTCTTTTCTGTCTTTTCTCTCTGTGTCGTCCTCCCTCCCTCTGTCCATAAATGACCCAGCAGTTTTCAGGCGGGGGTCCATCTGTCCGGCTGTAAACTCCTCTTCCTCCTCTTGCAGGGGTTGCTTCCTGGTGAGGTCTGCACACTGTTTTTACGGTGGCCATGTTTGGAAAGGTGAGTTTTTAATATTTTTATACAGTTTGTAAGAAATACAAAAATGTACTTTAATCTTTGCAACTTTTTGTGTTTCTGAAATCTCTCAATTTACCGGAAATGCAGGAAAGTTTAATTTGTTTCTGAGAAAAGAACAGAAAAAAGAAGAAAATACAGATTAGGCACTAAAAGTTCACTCTTTTCAAACTGGAGGTATTAAATAAAATATTAATTTGGCATCTCTGTCTATGACGAGGCAAATAAAAACAAGTTTAAATAAAAATTAAAAGGTTTTATGGTGTTTTAAGCTGGTTTCCTATTGAATTCAATGGATCAAGGGGACCCATTGAATCTTATTAGGATTCAAGTGACAAGACAAGTAGATGGACCTTAAAATAAGGTAAATAAAATAATTAAAATTTAGATTTTATGAAAGTCTTGGTTGAGCTTGTAGTTAGGCTTTGATATTTATAAACAGGCATTTTTTAACATATTTACATCACATCATAAAGTGTTTTAAAAAATACATATTTATTAAACATTTTTAAGACACATTAGACAAAGTAACTGATAAAATATAGTATTTATCATTTGCTTATAAACAAACAAGCAGGTGATTTTACAAAAACATGAAAATCTTAAAACTAAAAGGCAAATGACAACAACAATTTTAGGGTAAATTATGAAAAAAAAAAAAAAAAAGAAGAACTACAAAACAACTCTAGTAACATTTTAAAAAGGTGGTGAAGATTCTCAGTCATCCAGGACATGATAAAATCAAAAAAGGTTCAATACAGAATCAAC
>JARVGV010000578.1:28685848-28699109 GCA_031762435.1 Hypsolebias longignatus | reverse complement strand
ATGACGTCACTAGGGGCGGAGTCGTAAGTACGGAGCGCCGTAGGTTGATGGAGTCGTAGGTCGGGGACTGCCTGTATTTTCTAAACCAATGAATTTAAATCAGACCCTCGAAGATACACCTTTGGGTGATTTACTGATCCAGCATCTTTACGAGTCATTTGTGTCTACTTGGGTTATTTCTGGTGTACCACAGGGTTCTGGGTTGGGATCACTTCTGTTTTCTCTGAACATCAGGGCGAATGACAATACAGCTAAAGTCAGAAGTTTCCATCTACGCATCAAGGGTATGAATGTTGTTAATTTGGGCTTTTATTGGTTTATTTATTTAAACTGTTCTATTTCCAGGGTGGAACAATAGAAAGACTTAAATTATTTTAAAAACAAGAACTGAGCTCACATGTTTGTTTATTGTGCATTTTCTTTGATTCACACAGTCTAAATTATACATAAAGTCTCCAATCTCCATATTTGGTTCATGTCTTTTAGCGATTCTCACCTGGACCTCGGGCTTTTTGTCTCCTTCAACGAGCTGATATTCTGACAGATATTTGACCGCTCTTCTTCTTGTCAGAGTTGGAGTTCATTGAAATCAGTTAGTTTCTTGGTTTCAGGCCTGACTTTTAATCTAAGTTCACAACGTTCCAACTTGTTTGAAGTCACGGTTTTGGGAAGGTCGTTCCAGAAGCTCAATGTCCAATGTTGCCCAATCAGAACCCACTTCTGATGTTTGGGGTTGTGGTCCTGTTGGGCCCAACTATGTCCAGGTTTCGACTATCCAAGTGTTGATTTGAAGTTGAAGAATTTGAAGTAGTCCTTCATGATTCCATCACTTTAGCCCCACAGCATGATGCTATCACCACCATGTTGCACAGTTGATACAGTGTTCTTCAGTTTGAAAGCCTCACCTTGACGTCTCAAAACATCCTTCTTGTTCTTCTGTCACTGTGTCCAAGCAGCTCAATCTTTGTCCCATGTGACCATCAAACGTCCCCAGAGGACCTTTGTCTCATCCATGGACAGCTGCAGGTTTAGAGCGTCTTTCTTGTCCATCTTGATGTAAAATTGGCTTCACTGTAGACGAGGACACTGGTGGACAGGGACACTGGCGCTCCAGTTTATGGTGGGTTGGAGCTTTGATGGTTTCTGTGTCGCTCCTCAACAACCAGACGAGTTCCAGTCTTCTAACGGGGGACAGTTTGGGTCTTCAAAAGAAACCATCAGCTGCAGTCGATCACTAACTAATGAGACGTTCATAGACCTTCCAGGACCTTCAGCACCACATATTAGAAGATCTATGTAAATATATGGATACAGTCGAGCCTGTATGTATAAATGTGACCCTGTGTAGACTTGAGGAAAATCAGATTTTCTCTCTGTAGAGTTCCTGCTCTTAAAAATCATTCAAAGCCATTTCTTGTTTGATCGTTCCAGCCTGAAACTACTTTTATATAAACTCATGATGGACACTTCTGACTGGACATGCTTTCTGTTAGGCTGATGACACAACTGTTTGTCTATAAAGCTACAAAAAAAGATTCGCTTCTCGAATTTCAGGTCAGTACCAGATGTTAGTCCTCAAGTGAGAAATGTTGGATTTAATTCAGGTTCTGGAGACGGGAGAAACTTTGGCGCCATGTCCTTTAACCATTTGTTGTGTTTTTACATTGAATGTTTCTTTACATTCTTGTCGTGTTGCCGCCTCAGAACGATGGAAACCAGAAGCCATCTCAGCTGATCCAGACTACAGAACCACCACTGAAGCTGGCTACGATCAAACCCTTAAAACCTCAAAGATGGTCCAAAGTCCTGCAGCTGGAGTCCTGGCTGGTTCTGAAAGCAAAGGTGGCTTGAGACACGGACTTTAGGACAGTTGGACCTGCTGAGGGGGTCTAGTGGGAAACAGAATAAGACCCTTCAGTGTTGCTTCTTTCTGTAACTAAAATGTTTTGTCCGAGTGAACGTCGTATAATTTCCTGCCTCGGTGACATTGCAAGTGCTCCGTGTTAAAAGAAACCAGCCAAAACGTTTTCACAGCTGAAGTGCTAAAAGCCCGTCAGACCCTCCAGGACCCTCAGGTTTACCTCAGCTTCAGAAAGGCGGAGCTGTTGTATCTCCATCTGGAGGAGTTCTGCAGGTCCTCGCTGAGCGCGCTGGTCAGAGGAGTGAAGTCTGGGTCGAAGTACTTCAAGGCCAGCTGGGAGCTGCCGGACAGGAAGTGAGACGCAGATTAACTTCCTGTTATCAGTCAGCATAGGTTCAGCTCTAAACGTTTACACGTCGTCTACTGAAAACTCAGACAAAACTTCAACAGCTGCTCAGAATCAGAAACAATCTGTCATTATGAAATGCTTGTATTAAAATAATTGAATGAAATGCTTCACCTCAGGTCAGGTTTGCGAGGCGGCCTCTCTCTGCAGCAGAGATTTGAGACAAAACACAGAAAGATCTCACTCATTCTTGTCTTGAGCATCACAACACGGACACCAGCGGATTCAAACTGGCATCTAGCTGAAGGGTGGGTCAGCATGCAGACCAGGTGCAAACATTAAACACTGTCATGCACAATGAGGGGGCGGGGCATGGAGAAGCAGGTAAAGGAAAGGAGCTGGGTCAAGATCAAAGCATGTTGCATGGAGACTGAACCCCTAAAACCCTTCAGGGGGAGGGGAAGGAGTGATTTGCAGGTGGGTGCAGCTCTCAGAAACCATCAGATTCATCGGGCAGCTCCGCTCCTCCGGACGGCGAGCGAGGAGGAAAACAAACGTTTCTCAGGCCGTAAATCACGGCTGCCATGACGGTCTGATGTCGTTCTGACCCGACGTTTCAGCATCGACACGTCGGACTCTAAAGATTTACAGGAGCAGCTTCACCGGACGTTTCCATCTAAAATAAACTTTTTTTTAAAACTTAAACCGTGCAGGACTCCGACTGAAAGATTCAACATCAGGCAGCGCTCCAAACTCTGGATCCATCCGGTAAAACATGCTCATTAACACTCAGGAGGTGAAAACAAATTAACACGATGCAAAAAACTAAAAATCAGCAGAAAAAATGTATTTCAACAAAAACAAGCATCACAGGTCTGCTTTACAGCCTCAAGCTGTCGCCACGGCAACGCATGCTGGAACCCTGAGCCTGAAGCCCGTCAGGTTTCAAACAGCTAAAAGGACCAGGAGAGCGTAAAAGAATCCAAGTGTTCCTTTACTAAAACTCTGAACCCAACCAGGTGACAGGCCTGAGTCTGTTAGCAAAATATGTGACGACCCCAGAGAACCTTTCAGAAGGTCATCATTGGAGAGTTGAGTTTAAACAATCCTTTAGCCCTCAGAGCACAAGTTGGGGATGACTCTCAGCTACTACCACACCCAAGTTTAGCTCGGTGTCCATTAATCTGACCGAGCTGGAGACAATTCTGTTCGCCATGGCCTGTGGCAGCCATCTTGGATCAGGCTGACTTCAGATGTTCGACCATTGCTCGCAGAGAGTTTCGTTAACAGTCGGAATAACAAACATTCTGTCATCCGGTTTCCTCCTGTACATTTTTTACCGTCTTTCTCATTCCACAGTTTTCATCTGTTTCAACACATCGTGAATCAAAACGTTCGGCTCGTTCAGGACAATCCTGCTGTGACCTTTGGTATTGGTGCAACTTTAGCTGTTTGAAATATTTAGCCTTTTCTGTCGTGTTTTTGAAAATGAACTGAGCTCATTTTACCTCCTTCAGCTCTTTAGATCTGTTTACCTTTTACTGCTTTTCACATTTGTTCTGCTTCTTTCAGCTTCCTAATGCAAGTTTAAACTTTTTTCAGCTACTTTCAGCTGTTTTTTCCAGCTGTTTTGCGCTTCTTTCAGATTCTTTCATCTAAATAACATTTATGTGCTTCTTCTAACTTCTTAGAGCTAATTTCAGCTTGTTCTGCTCCTTTCAGCTTTGTCTGCCACTTCAGCTACTATTTTGTTTTAATGCTAATCTAAGCTTTTTCAACTAATTCCACATATTTTGCACTCATTTCAACTTTTTTCAGCCTAATTCAACAAAATGTGCTCTCCACTTTTTTATTTATTCTTGGTGTGTTAACATCAACACTAATAAAATATTCTTATGACAAGTTTTGCAAAACTCACAGTCTGTCTATCTAGCTGTCTGTCTATCTATAATCTTTTTCATTTATAATTTTTTTTTAATTTGTATGCATCCTTTATGATTGTCTGTTGTCGTTGTCCATTGCTGTCATCAGTCTTCGTTCAAAATTCAGGTATATGGTAAATGAGTCCCAGAGGTTTAATGGGATTAATTTGTATAAATAACTAATGTTATATATACAAAATGTATTATTATTTTTTTTAGAATGTTAAAGTATGTTACTCAAAGTGTTCAGCATAATTTTGATGTTTATATGTAATGCCATAATAAATGTATGTTTATACTGTTTAAAAACTGCCTCTGTTTTCACAATATGGTGGGTTGCCAGTTGGGCTTGTTTTCGTGGAGCTGGTCGCTTGTTTCTGTAGCGAGATCTGGCAACACTGGTCCCTGGCTGAACTGGAAGTGCTACAGCTAGCTGCTGCTGTTTGTGCCACATAATTCTATGTAAACAACTGTTTACGTGTCAGACTAGCCATTAGCTTGTTAGCTGGTTTCTTTAAACTCAGGTTGTTCCTACCTGCGGCAGGTAAGATGTTGACTGTGCATAACCTTTACCGGAACCACACTTTAAAAGACCCGAACTGTCCCTTTAAGGCTTCACCAGGTGAACCCGCTTCTCGCGTTTAATGGTCAGAAATAAAGGTTCAGGTTTTGGTTCTGGTGGATCAAGACTCAGATCCCTGCAGGCCTCTGACAGCAGGGAGGTTCTGATCCGCTCAGCAGAACCCAAACCAGCATCCGGTCCACGGGCCTGGACTCACCGGAACCCCGAGTGGAACATGTACATCCTGGGCCCTCCGTTGGGTCCGTATCTGGTGGTTCCGAGCAGGAGGTCCTTCTTGATGGACACGTAGCTGATGAGGGACAGGATGAGCAGCGCCACGCTGAAGATGATGAGCCCGAGCGCGCTGGCGATCCGCACCATCCTGGTTCTGATCCACCAGACCCGGCCCGGCCCGGCCCGGTCCGCCCGCCCCGTCCTGTTCGGATCAGAGCATCAGGGAGGAGGAGGAGGAAGAGGAGGAAGAGGAGGACGGTGGATCCGTGTCATGGACGGAGGAAGCACCGGGTCGCGCTGCTGATTTCGTCACGTGAGGAGGAACAAGTGACGTCATCACGGTCCGTGCGTCCGCGTGGGGTGGGGGCTGGAGGAACAGGAGGACCAGGATGGACCTGGAGGAACAGGAGGACCAGGATGGACCTGGAGGAACAGGAGGACCAGGATGGACCTGGGGGAACAGGAGGACCAGGATGGACCTGGGGGAACAGGAGGACCAGGATGGACCTGGGGGACCAGAAAAGTTGTCAAAGTGTCCATTAATGTGAAGCTCACCTGACTGCTGCTCTTATTGAGCTCAGTCAGTTGCTTGTCGCCCGCCTCCTTCAAAGTACATTAAATGACAAGCTACAATAAATAACAAAAATATAAACAATAATAATCATAAACAACAATAAATAATAACAATAAATAATAATATGCTGGTGAAGATTCTCAGTCATCCAGGACATGATAAATTCAAAAAAGGTTCAATAAACCACAATAAACAACAAAAAACACAATAAATAATAATAAACAAGTCATTTCAGGACACAAAGACATTCAGAGTCACTAAATAAGAATCAGTAAAAGTTTCTCAGGAAGAGGCAGCTGGTTTTTATCTTCACTTCATCTCCATCCTGGTCAACAGAGGAGACAAACCTCCATCAGGACCAGAACCAGGACCAGGATGAGCAGCATCTGTCCAGACTGGCAGAAGGTAGTGAGGACAGAGAAGAGAGACAGAATGCTGGTCCAGATGTAGTTTCTATGGTCCATGTGTAGTTTCTATGGTCCATGTGTAGTTTCTATGGTCCATGTGTAGTTTTTATGGTCCATGTGTAGTTTCTATGGTCCATGTGTAGTTTCTATGGTCCATGTGTAGTTTCTATGGTCCATGTGTAGTTTCTTTAGTCCGGATGCAGTTTAAATAGTACAGGTGAAGTTTCTATTGTCCAGATATTGTCTATTGTTTAGGTGTAGTTTCTAAGGTCCCGTTGCAGTTTCTATAGTCCAGTTGCAGTTTCTGTGAGCCAGGTGCAGTTTCCACAAGTGTAGTTTCTATGATACATGCATAGTTTATTTGATCAAGGAGTAGTTTATATTGTCCAGGTGTAGATTATTTGGTCCAGACATATTTTCTTGGACCAGGTGTAGTTTCTTTTGTCCAGGTGCAGTTTCTATGGTCCAGACATAGTTTATATGGATCAGGTGCAGTTTCTTAGGTTCAGATGTGGTTTAAATGGTCCAGGTGTAGTGGTCCAGATATTGTGTTTATGGACCAGGCGTAGTATCTTTGGTCCAGGTATAGTTTCTTTGGTCCAGGTATAGTTTCTATGCATTTTGGATCGAACTTTCCATAACGCTGCTGCTGGGGTTATTAATATAACTGTATATTGAATAATATGTTCCAAATGTTTTGAACTATATTAAACTGTAAGGAAAAGTTATTTTAACACTAGAATAGAAAATCAGATGTTATGTACCATTACACCTAATACAGTTAGATGTAAAAATGTTTAAATGGAGTGAGTCAGTTTTGAGATAAAGAGTTGTTAACGAGTGATAGATAACAGGAAGCACATTGAGCCCCTCAGATGATTACAGAACTAAACAGAACGCCAGGCTGGGTGTGTCCCCCTCACTGGCTTAAAGAAAAATAAAACTTTTAGTAATACCAAGAGATCGTAAAGTGCGAGGATACACCCGTACAAAGCAGCTATCAGCTCAAGACATCATGTTGCACCCTCAGATGTATTTGTTTTAGAGATTAAAGTACTCAAATCTTCATCCCCTGCAGTAACGAAGCCTCCTACTTGGCAGAGGTCTTTGGTCCATTTTGGATGATCAAAGTTTACCGCTATGAGTTCCAGAAAGCAACTTGCTGTTTCTGCTGTCCTGAAGAAGAAGAAGGTTTGTGTACACGCAACAAGATGTTATTTCACTCTTTAGTACATATTGTGAACCATTTAAAAATGATCCACAAGAAGGACTTTTCTTTGGAACAAGATACAGTAGTTGATATTTCAATGGGTTTCAAATGGGAGATGTCTTTCTCCTACTTCACTGTTTTTTTTTTAATTATTTATTTTTTATTCTTTTCAAATAAAGCAGTGAACATAGTAACCCTCACCATTAAGCCTACAATCATGTTACATGTTTGTTTGTTTTTTGTTTGTTTGTTTGTTTGTTTGTTTTGATAGAAACTAATCTTTCATGTTTTAAACTCAATTTATTTTTTTAAAATTGGGTTTAATGTTCCTGTTCAGACCAGTTTACCAGGGTAAAATGTCCCAGTGAGTATGAGGTGCCGTTTATAAAGTTACACAGTCAAAAAGTAACAGCAATATTTTGGTTTATTCAGCCTTTCATAAAGAAAAAAGTTTTTCTTTTCAAAGTCATAGTTTCACTGTTATCCATACATTTATAAATGTCATAGTTACAAACTAAATATTTAATATTCAGGCTATATATTTAATTTACAAACTTAATATTTAACTTGCAAGTTAAATAGTTAGGTTAAATATTTAGTTTGTAAACTAAATATTTAGCTCTACACTAAATATTTAGTTTGCAAACTAAATGTTTATGTCCAAGCTAAATGTTTAATTTACAAATTAATAATTTTTAAACATTTAGTTAGTGAACTAAATATTTCACTAACTAAATATTTAGGTGTAAATTAAATATTTAATTTCCTAGCTAAATGTTTATTTTCAAAACTAAACATTTAATTTCTAAGCTAAACATTTAATTCCTAAACTAACTATTTAATTTGCTAACTCAATATTTAGCTCTGACCTAAATATTTATTTTCCAAGCTAAACATTTAATTTACAAAATAAATATTTAATTTGCTAACTAAATATTTAGCTCCGTCCTAAATATTTAACGTGCAAGTTAAGTATTTAGTTTGTAAACTGTATATTTGACTTGTAAATTAAATATTTTGTTTGGAACTATGACTTTACAAATGTATGAATAACATGGTAAAAATATGACTTTAAAAAAAACACCCTTTTTTCTTTTGAAAGTTGAAATAAAACAAAATGTTGCTGTTAATTTTCGACTGCGTAACTTTACAAACGGCACCCCATGTATGAGCGTGTTAGCAGTTGATTAGACATGTTGGTGTTTTTCTTCCAGCTCAAGAGGAGTTTGTGGTTGATGATGAAGACAAAGGCAGTCAGAAGGTCATCCACAACGAGACCCAGAGGGTGGCGTACAGCTACTTCTTCTTTCATTTTGTCTTCTTCTTGGCCTCGCTGTATGTCATGATGACCCTCACTAACTGGTTCAGGTTAGACAGTAATGTCTGTTTGATATTTGGATGATTTTATCTGTTTCCTTTTGTAACTGTTGCTGCCTTTTTGAAGCTATGAGTCAGCAGTGTTGGAGACCACCTTCACTCACGGCTGCTGGTCTACCTTCTGGGTGAAGATGTCATCCTGCTGGGCCTGTGTGATCCTCTACCTCTGGCTGCTGCTCGGCCCTCTGTGCAGCTGTCAGAACGAGTCCAGACCTCGGCGTTCCCGCATCAAACGTCGCCCAGCATCCTGCCGCCATGTCAGTGTCAGTGTTTGACGGAACCTGAGGGCAGCCAGGCCGGTGGGAGGCAGGTATGACTGTGACAAGAAGACAGATGACTCTGAGCTCCCATGGTGCTTTGGAGGAAGAAAGTTTGATGAATGGAGGTCAGGGGTCAAAGACTCAGAGGTGTGAGAAGAGGACTGAGGGGACTTAGCGCCTGGTGCCCATTGATTTGTGAAGAATTGGCTCTAGTGTCAAACACTCTAAACTACACCACTATGAAGAACATGTCTGTGGTCTGAAAACACACTTAGAACAAGTTGCCAAAGGAACACAAACCAGTGGACTGTCTCACAGAAATGAGCCACAAGAAAGAATAAAATTCAGGTTTTTACTCTTCACATTTTATTATATTTTTTATTTCATCTCAGTATTTGGACTTGTAATGTGTGTACAATAATTTTAGTTTTTTTTTTTACTGCAATATTGCTGCCGAGGAATAAACTTTAAACATTTAGAACATTTTCTTTTCTTTGGATTAATAAAGAATCTGCACTGAAACAAAAGTAAAATACATTTAGTCCACTGAGCTCACACAAACATCATGGTTGTGATAATGAAAATATCTTTCGGAAACTATGAAAGAAACAAAATATGCATTAAAAACAACAATAAAAAAATTACAATTGAGGAATTAAACTCCACAATTTAGTTGCATCAAAGACTTCTGTACACAACTATTGTCGCTTGCCTCATTATTGTTTTTTTGTGTAAATATTCAATAAATAAAGCCAAACAACTTCACAGATTGTGTAAAATTAATGAACTAAAGAAAAACATATATTCAGCTGGTTTATTGGTCACTGTTGAAGCCTTTTCATTTTCATTTTATCTATTGTCACATTGTTTAAAATCAAAATTAATAACCATATTGAACTATATTGGCGGCTTATCAATTTTAGCCAAATGTAAACCATAATTTATTGTCCACTTTGTTATAGATACAACCAATTTGTATAAAAAATATTTGTGCTAAGTTCCAGTGTGTAACATTTAGAAGTATTTGATTAAAACAAAACAAACAAACAAACAAAAAACTGTAGAGTTTTGTAAAACTTATAGAGCAGTGTGATAATAGAGCCCCACCCTGGAGCAAGGCATGGTGAAGGAGCTCGTTGTGTGCCTGGTGAGCATCTATGAGACCTGGTAGAGCTCAGCTGAAACGAGTTGAACTCAAATGGGTTTTCCTTCTTGTGGGCCCATCAGCTGCAGGAGAGGCCATACGAGTCAGCTAAGATACCAGTGGGCGGTAGCTGTTGGAGGGAGCCTTGGCCTTTTGACCCCAGTGCACCAAAGTTGGCTCTTGACACGTGGAGTGACATTTCTCTGGTGAGGAAGAAGACTGAGCTTGTGCATGAGGTTAAGTACCGACTAGATATAATGGATTCACCTTGATGAACAGCATGGGCTCTGGAACCAACTTTCTTGGCAGTGGCCGGACCTTAACACAGAATCAAAATGAATCAGAATCAGAACACCTTTATTGTCAATGTATCACAATGAAAGTATGAGTGCAGCTCCTGTAAGGTGCCTACAGTAAAAACTCATGTCTCCTTCCTACATTCATACCATTCACACAATAAAAGTAATAATAAGAAAAGTAGAACAAAACTACGCACCATCCAAAAGTGGGTATTGCACAGTTAAACAAATTTTACACCCAGTACAAGGCACAATGTAATGACAACAATGAACTCTAAGTTGAACAATGTGCATGTGTGTACATAAAAGTGTCAGTGGAGATGTTCTGAGCTCTGCTGAGACAGTGTGACCTAGCGATGTCCTCCAACAAGGGCAAAGGGCAACCAAAAATCCTTTCTGAAGTTCTGCTCATACTTTGCAGGACCCTATTGTCAGCAGCCGAGCAAGTAGCAAACCACATGGTGGCACAATACATCAGCACTGACTCTATGGTGGCCTGATAGAAGGACACCAGCAGTTTCTCCCCAGGGGTCTCCACTGAAACACCCATAAAAAGTGGAGTCTCTGCTGTGCCATGTTGACCAGTGCTGTAATGGTGGTCCAGGCGACACCATCAGGAATGTGTACCACCAGAAATTTGAAGGAGGGCACTCTCCTCACATGCCCCATTGATGGTCTGTGGACTATGCTGTCTTCTGAAATCAATGGCCATCTCTTTGGTGTTTGAAGTATTCAGCTCCAGAATGTTGGTGCACCACTCTGCCAACACGTATTTTTCCTCTATTAGCTATCATCATCCATGATCAGGCCGACTACAGTGGTGTCACCGGCAAATTTAATGATGGAGTTCAAGGGGTGGATGGGAGCGCAATCATGCGTGTACAGGGTATACAGATGATTTAGCTCACATGGGTTGGGCTGGCGCTGAGCATCAGTGTGGAGGAGCGGAACTGGCCTAACTTAACGAGCTGTGGTCAGTCTTTCAACAAAATCCATAATGAGTAGATCCAGGTGAAGGAGGGATGTGCAGATCATTGATCTTCTCCACCAGGATGTTAGATATGATGGTGTTAAATGCCAAGCTGTAATCAAGAAACAACATAAAGACACAGGTCTCTGGGAGCTCCAGATGGTTCAGGGCTGTGTGGAGAGTAGTGGCAATGGTGTCTTTTGTAGACTGGTTTGCCCTGTAGGCACACTGATATGGATCAAAGTTCTGGGGGATGCAGGACGAATCAGCCTTTCAAAACACTTCATGACCAAAGACGTCAGTGCCACTGGCTTGTAGTCACTGAAATCCTTCACGATTGTTTTCTTTTGCACCAACATGAAGGTGACAGCCTTCAGACAAGACGGGACATCAGCCTGTGACAGGGATGTATTAAATATCCCAGTTAGGACTCCTGTCAGTTGGTCTGCACATGTGCAAAGAGCTTTGCCCAGTACTTTGTCTATTCCTGCAGCTTTGTGAGGACTCACAGCCTTCAGTACACACCTGACCTGGTGATGCTGGTTCATGAGAGGTAGAAGAATGGTGGATCATCAAGATGCTGATGATGTAGTAGGTCTAGGTTATTCAAAGTGAGCAAAGAAGAGAATAAGTTCAACTAAGGCATCCACATTGACTGTAACTGGCAAGTTGCCGTTGTAGTTCATCAGATGGTGAATCCCTTGGCACAACTTACTCGTCCTCCAGTTGTGATTCCACTTTCCTCCTGTTCTTCTCCTTCACTGCCTTGATGCCTCTCCTGAGATCAGAGTTTGCTGTACTGACAGAACTCTGTCAAGTCACCAAAGCCCTCAGTACACTCCCGCGACGACTGCGTACATGTACTTGGTGTCGCACAATAAACTGTCCGGCGATGGACAACACCAATGTATTAAATCCTCCTTCTTCATCCCTGGTCTGGCCTTTTTTTTTTTTTTGCCAAAAGGCAGTGATCTCTTCCTGTTCCGTTGATGCTATGACTGAAATTGTGAGAAATGAAGGAATATGTCACGAGCAAATTAAACTCAGGTCCAGCATGGCTGCATGAGGGTCTGGACATTTCCTGGTGTGCTGGTCTGATGTGTGGGCTGCAGGACCAGCACTCCCTGTTTAAAAAAAATTTTTAGAACTTTTTATTAACAACATATAAACACAGAACACCGCTGCAGTAGCCAGCTCTCGTTTTTTGTTTCACTCGACCTGTCAGCAAATGACCAATCTGAGACCTCAATTGGTCCCGAAGGTAAACGCTCCTTGTCTGTGGAGCTGCTCTGCAGCTGCTCAGGGTGGACACTCGAGCATGAAGTCTCAACCCTCTGCACACAGTGTGCACAGTTTCCATATGGCTGACAGGACGTGGGAGTACTGGGGGCTTTGAAGGCATAGTTCTGGGCCCTCAAGAGTGCCTTCATCTCTGAGGTCATCCCAGACTTTTGATTAGGGTAAACCCTGATCTTTCTGTTCATAGTAACTGTATCTGTGCAGGGTCTGATGTATGACAGCACAGCATCTGTTCACTCCTGGAGCTCCAGGTTGTCAAATCTAGTCAGCTCTGTGTTCTGGAATCCATCCTGCAACTGCTTAGGTGTTCGCACAGACAAGACTCTTATTAACCATTAACTTCGTTGTTCTCCTGAGTGGAGTGTATGTAGGAACAAGGAGCAGGGAGAGGTGGTCAGACAGGACAGTCTGATAAGCACTATTGTCTACTCACCTCTGGTTTAGAAATGTACACATTGAACAAATCTATGGAGCACTGACTTTTGACTGACTGTCAAAGTCTCCTGCAGTGATGAAGGTTCCCTGTGGGTTGTCCTGTATCTGTAATTAGTGTTGCCATCATGCAGAAGGGGGCTGTGTCAGCATTAGCATCGAGGGGAATGTAGACTGCAGGTATGACTACTAAAGTTAGCTCTCAAGACAGATAGATGGGTCTACACATGATTGAAATGGCCTCCAAAGCAGGAGAGAATTGGATGTAGACAACGCTATTTGTACACCAGTCATTTTGTGTGTGTGTGTGTGTGTGTGTGTGTGTGTGTGTGTGTGTGTGTGTGTGTGTGTGTGTGTGTGTGTG
>JARVGV010000578.1:28631390-28643218 GCA_031762435.1 Hypsolebias longignatus | reverse complement strand
CCTATGTGTCATTTTTCACCACTTTTATTGTCTGTCCAACAGATCTCACTTGTAAATGAGTCTTTGAGGCTCAATATGACTTATCTGTTTAAATAAAGGTTGACTGAATGAAAAATTAGCTGCATTTCACGGGGGCGGTGCAGCGAAATGAAGCTGATTTGACGGTTGCTCCAAGCAGTGAGCAGAACGAAGGTGGAAGATTATGGCAAGCCGATTGAGTCATTAATAGATGGTGAAGAGTCTCAGTCATTCAGGACATGGTAAATAATAAAAAAGTTCAAGGCATAAAGTATAATAAATAAAGTCCAGTTGTTTATGTCTTTAACTTTTATTTTTAAATTTGTCATTATAGCCACGTTTACCTATTACATAACACAACGGCTTGCCATACTACTGTGGTGCCATCTAGCAGCTGAAAATGGTAGTGTTTAAAATTTTCAGCCAGAATGAATGAAAACGGTCATATCTCAGCCAAAAATTGGTTTATAAATATGGAAAAAATCCATAAATACATCGCTTTAGTCTATAAGTCGCACGGTATGTAAATTATACACAAAAAAGTAACTTATAGGGAGAAAAAATACAGTAATTCTGGTTGTGCTTACTGACCTCGAACCAATTTTATGTGGTTATTGTGAATGATTGAATAAAGTTTGACTTATCTGACGTTTTGTTTCTTCTGTTTCACTTAATGTGCTTATAATCCAGTGCACCTTATGGTCTGAAAAATATGGTACAGAAGTGAGGATGGTCGTTTAAGGCCTTGTCAATTTATTCTATTATTCATTCTGTAATTTTAATTCCTCTTTTATTCCCTTTTCTCTTGTCTTTAAGGCTTGTCTCGTGGATGTGTGTATGTTTACATGCTGCTGCACGTTTGCTCTGTACATGTACAAAACACCCCAGGGCTCACATTAGAACCAAAATTGGAGGTCGTGAGAATCCTTGTGCACAAATTTACAATCCTTCTCCGTACTTTAGTTCATCAGTGCTTCCAAACACACAGAAGTTATTCTGTTTGAAATGAAGCCCTACATTTTGGTTGAGGTCAAGTTAAAGTTTGAATCGTTCTTATTTCAAGGACTGCTGCTTTCTAAACGAGTCCACGTTAAAATGACAAACACTGCCTGCTGTCAGCTGCAGAAAAACACACAATACACTAAATTTGCCTGTTGGCTTGACAGTAAAGTGAGATCTAAATGTTTGATTCATAAATATTTGATGTGATTTAGGTGAGAACTAACATTTCTACAGATGTTATTTTAGTATTAAAGCATGAGCTTCTAAACTCTGTTATTTCTCTCTGGTTGAACACTGAAAACACAACCTGCCGCACACACACACACACACACTGTACTTTTGCAGATCTGTTTATAGATTAATAAACTGAGAGAAGGAATTGTAAATCTGTGCAGTTTTGTTAAGTGGACAGATTCTTACAACTTTAAATTTTATTCTTACCTTTGACCCCTGCACGGTTTGTAAAAATGCCTCAAACTGTCGTGGCACGCTTTTGTATTAATTTGGTATTAATGATCCTTTCCAGTATTTCAGGTGAACGCGGTTGTTCTTAGCTGAAGTTGAAGGACTTTTTGGTACCACTTTACAATAAGTCTCTCCTTATAGATGGCTAGTAAAAAGCTTATAGATACATTATTAATTCCTCTATAAATGCTTCATAAATCATTAATTACTGCTTATTATGCATTAATTGAGTGACAGAGAGACAAAACTGACCAGTTTCTTGTCATATCTGTCCACATATATATTTCATCTGGAGGTGTTATATTAAACATTTCAGACTAAGTTACTACCTTGTAAGCACAATAAGAATTTGTAAACCTAATGTTTTTAGGATACAATATTAGTTATACAGTAGTCCCTCGTTTATCTCAGGGGATCCACATCCTGAAGCCCAGTGATAAGTGAAAAATTGCGAAGTAGGAACAGTAGTACAAGTAGTAAGTAGTTTATATATATACCGTATTGTATATATATGAATCCCTTCCCACACTCTTGCAATATTCTAAACAATGTTTCTACACCCTAAACGCTCTGAATGTAATGATTTCAGCTCTCAGCCTCCTCTCTGCCACTACTGCACTCTTGGCCATGCCCACTTCTCCACAGCAGAATGGAGATCACAGAGGAGAGAGGAGGAGCTGCAGGAGGACGTTTCTCCTGCAGTGTGGGCTGCACACAGGTGCAGCGGGCGCTAAGTTATATAAGATGATTAATTTTAAATAAAAATTCCATGCTGATCGTGCCGCTCATTTATCAATCAGTCAACTGTGTGTCATGTCCAACCTTATTTTGAAAATCCGCGATAGAGCGAGTCCGTGAAAAACGAACAGCAAAGTAGAGAGGGACTACTATACTCTACTTATAATGCAGTGAAAAAGTACAATATTATATGCTATAGAAATAGGTTTACAAATGCTTATTGTGCTTATAAGGTAGCAACTTTGAAATGTTTAATAAAAAACTCTAGATGAAATATGTAGGTGAACAGATTTGGAAAGAAACTGGTCAGTTTTGTCTCTTTCTCAACCTTAATTAATGTATAATAAGCAGCTATTAATGATTCATAAAATGTTTATAGAGGAATTAATAATGTATGTATAAACTATTTATCAGCCATCTATAAGGGTAGCCTTATTGTAAAGTGGTACCAACGTTTTGGTGAGAAAACCGGTTTAAGCTCACCTGCTGAGATCATTTATAGAACCAGAGCAGCTTTTTGTATGAAGAAACGTGAAATGTGACACCCTGGTTTAGATTCAGTCACTCTAAAAATACTTTGTATTTAATTACCTGAGCACTACCACCTTGTTTGGCTTCTTGCAATTGTCTAGTTCAACTTAAGGAAACAAAATATGCAGCGACTGAAACAACCAGAGATCGTTTAGCCTCACAGAGCACCAAAAACTGTATGTGTTGTGTTGAAGTGGCACCGTTTGGCCTCCACCACGACCTGACTAGCACCACAAGTGTTATCTGGTGTGTGTGTGTGTGTGTTTGGATGTATTTGTATTCATTGCACCATAAAACACCAGCAGCACTGTCACCAAATGTGAGTTCATCTAAGTGTTATAGCAGGATTCATTGGTGTCGGTGTGTTCAGGGAGGGGGTTAAAAACAAAAATTCGGGGCGTCTACGTTAGTCTTGCGCCACCTGGAGGACTGACCCCAGCTCTCGCAGCACAGTAAACCCAGGACGTCAGTTTCAAGGTTAAAACAGGAAGTGAGTGTATGAACAGGAAGTGAGTGTATGAAGACTTACAGTACAGACACACTGCATGTGTGCATTTATAAATTACCAAGGTAGCACCAGGGGGCTAAGGTCAACCAGTGGTCTGCACCGGATCTGGGGAAGCAGTCCTTTGCACCTTGTTTTGTTTTTTGAATGTCCAGAGGACCAGACTTAGTTTTTTAAGATGGAGTCCTTTACACTGTTTGTTTGTGTTTATATGAGTCCAGTCTGAGTCATCCTGCAGCAGCCAACCTTCATGTACTAACTGTTCTGTTTGTAGTAATCAGTGTATGAGAGAGAGTTGTTGTGACTAGTTGCAGGCGAAGTACTCCTTGAGCGGGGCGAAGAGGTGCCTGATGACGGGGACGCTCCAGGAACGTCCCAGCAGCCTCTGCCTGGCCAGACGACTCATGTTGGAAACGTCGGTGTAGTGGACGGGGAAACCAAAGACCCTGAAAGAATCCAGACATTTATCTGTTTTAACATTTAGATCAAATGTGTGACAGGATGAGTCGATACATTGTATTCAGATAAAGCGAATGGGTTGATTATTAAGTTTTTCTGTTTGTTTATACCTTTTTTAACAACTGATGTAGTTGGCTCGAGTACGTCTGAGCATGAAATGAAGAATAATAAAGAGCTCAACTCCAGTGAGTTCAAGAAATTCACACTCCTGACTTTCAGATGACTTTATTAAATGAGGAAAAGTGTGTGTGCTGCTGAGATTTTGTTGTTGTTTGTTTACGTTCAGAGATCATCATTTTCTCTGACCAGTCAGATCAGGAGTGTTTCAATAACACCGTATGGTTGCATTATTTTAAAATTCCATACATTTCCAGACCTAAATGTTCACTTTTATCTATTAATTTTAAGCCATTTTTTTACAGAAAGCTTCAGTAAATTTACTTGGTTTTATTATCTTTAGGTCTGGCGCGATAACACATTTTGCTGGGCGATTAATTGTCTCAGAATTTATTGCGATAAATGATAATATTGTTTGAAATTTGACAATAATTAGTGATTATTGTCAAATTTAAGAAGAAATGCTGGTTAAGTTTGTGTGTAGTACCTTTTTTTGACCACTGGATGGCAGTATAAGCTTGTTTGACCTAAAAAATGGATAGTGAGGGAGCGAGCAGTGTCTCTTTAAGAAAAATGGGAGGGAGGCCCCTTGACGTGACATGGACTGTCTCTCTACGGTTCTCAAAATGGCAGATGCTCTGTGTGGTTTGAGCTTTTTAGCATAGTGTGTGTCACACAAAGCTTTTAATAAAAAAATCAGTAAACAAGTTTTCAGCTTCTTTTTGCAGAGAAAAACAACTTTTTACACCAACACACAAGTTTCAACGTGAATTTTGGAGCTTCGACAAGACGGAGGTTTTTCCCCCCCCGAGGTCGGCCTGTTAGCTTAGCTCGTAGCTTAGCTGCTTTTCATGATTCAAAAACACCATTTTGGACGGTTAAAACAGATTTTAAAGAGAAAGGGAGGGGTCAGTGAAGACACCAGAGTTGATCCAGTGTCTTCAGAAAGAGAGAGACATGAAGAAATGATAAAGTTGATAAATGAAAATGAGGTTGATAATTTTAATTGATCATGCGACTAATTGAGTTATTGTTTATCGTGACAGGTCTATGTGGTAGTGCACGTGCAGGTTACAGCTCAGAACTCCACACCTCTTCAGATACAGAACACGAGTCCAGGTCGTCTTTCTTAATGTCCTGAAGACTGACAGCCAACGGGAACACCAGCGTTGGTGTCGGGTCGTGTCGGTACTCGAGTTCGCTGCTCGCGTTCCAGAAATACAACGCTGAGCTGGAGGGGCCGCCAAGAAGCACGATCAAACGCCAAAACCAGACCAAACGAGCACGTCAGGTAAACCCACGGGTCACGTGAATCCTGCACGATGGGAGTCAACTTTAATATTACTCACGTGACTGGGACAGGACAAGATTTTTTTTCTGTGGGAGTGGGACGAGACGGGAGCGAAAACTCCCGCATCACCCTCTACTTCAGAACCGATCCACACATGCCAACGTGTAGCGTCTGCATTGATTTCCTTGAACTCGGCATGCTGCGTGTGACGTCACGTCTTCAGAACTTTAAACGGACCACTCCAAATAACTGGATCTAACTGGATAATCTGATCTGAGCATCAAGACCTGCAGTGAACGCAGCCCAATCGTCCTGATGCTGCTTAATAATCCAGGGAGAAAAATCTAACCAGGTTAAGTCAGGTCCACCGGACACATTCTTCTTGTTGAAACGTTTTATCTTTTATCCAAAGGACTTCTTCAGTCTGAGGAGCTGCAATAAACTCAGTCTGATAACCAGCACCTTCTCATAGTGGATCAACCAGTTTGTTGTTGACATCCAGAACTAGCTGTTCAAATGATCAAGGAGGACCACCAGCATAACTGATCGTTAGTGCCCTGATGGCAGCTTGCTATTCACAGAGGCAATAACAGCATTGTAAGAAGGGACAGTCGAACACGGAGGCTCCGCCCCTGTTTAATAATTGACGCATTCTCTTCACAAAGATTGCCTCCTGTACTCTCTCAAACCATCGTTCCTCTCCATCAAACGTGTTCCATAAAAAACAAAAAAAAAAAAATCAAACTAAAGAAAACTACTTGGGCACCATAATCCTGCAGGATTTTGTCCAAAGCTGGTCTAATATTTAGTCTTGTATCTAATTTAATCCTTGACATTAACTTGAGACGAATCCTTTTCTATGAAAGTGATAAATTAGTGACGACGTCAGGAGTGAACGTGCTGCTGTCTGCTCTTTGGTACTGTATGATTACGGTTCTGTTTATGTCTTGAAAAGGTTTATTGTGCGTTCGAAGGGCTCGGCTGAAAGCTGCGTGTTGCAGGTGTGAGGAGAAGCTCGGCCTTTGTGACGGCGGGTTTTTCTACCAACTCCTGTTTCTTCAGCATTAAATGTGTGCAATTTTTCTACACAAGGAGCTTTTTTTAAACCCCTTTCTATTGAAAAGGGATTAACACACACACGAACACACACACGAACACACACACACACACACACAAAGTGTACAGACAACTGGTAGGGTGTATCAAAGACACAAAAAGCTCACTTCTAGTCAGCTGCATGGAAATCCATCCACTGTGCGCTGGTTTAATGACCTGAGCCCTGCACTCACCGTCACCAGAACAAACGGAGTACTGGAGCAGACGATCTCATAAAGAACGTTTGAATATTTGTGACCGTCAGATGCTTCAATGATTAGGTTCACGTCTGCAGGCATTAAATGATAAGTTATCTAAGGTCATCAAGAGAAAGGTCTTCCTGACGGTTGTTGAAGGCTGGAGAATGACCAAATATATCATTAGCCGTAACACATGAAAACATTATACCCATGATTCATTGCAGTCTGATAAGATGTTCCTATTGCGATGACGATAAATGCGATGTATCATGAGTTTCCACTAGAGACCTGCCGATATATTGGCAAGGCTGATACAGTATATCAGTACGGGCCGATATACACATTTTGAGACAGATCGTATCGGTGATAATTGTCCCATTATGCGCTGTTATAAGCACTTCTAATTTTCACCTTGAAAAATGCTGGAACCAGCTGTAATTGTACGATGTATCCAGCATAGGGCACATGAAGACAACTTTCAAGTCATGGCCGTTCACTTAAGTTGCGCTTTCATATTCAGCACAGCTGAAGCAGGGAGCAATACTGCGTAACAAATTTTACTGAACAGAGCATGGTAGGTTTATTTTAACTGATCTGTAAAATAAATCAATAATAAATTCTCTTCAATTCTCCAGCCTGCTTGTCATTAGCTACATGCCTCTCAAGCTAGCAAGCTAACGTTTAGGTAACGTAGCATAGGCAATTGCCTTGTAAAACTTCATCCAGAATAATAAATCTAATGTAGCTGTTTTCTTAGATTCTTGGGGGTGGACAAAACTCAAACATTTTCTGTCATTTTATCTGTTGTCTGCGGTCGCAACCCCTCCCAATATCGGTATCGGCGATAACCAAAATGTCCATATTGCCGGGCTGTAGTTTCTACTCACGGCTGTCATCTGAAACTCACTTGGCCAGCTGCTTCTCTGCGTCGGCGCACAGCTCCAGCAGTCCCATGAGCACCGCCGACACGTCCATGTACGGCTCCCAGACGGTGAAGCCTCGGCCGATCAGATCGATGGCGGTGCGGCGGATGGTGCTGTGGGCGGGTAGCTTGGGGCTGGGGGGCTGCAGCAGCAGGAAGGTGAGCGCCTTACCTACAAACGGCAAAAACCACAAAACCCAGGAACTTCATTTTAAGGGTTCCAATCAAATTTCTAACACTTTAAGGATTTTAACGCTTTAAAACCTCAAATGAATTTTTTGTTTTGATTTATTTTAGAGAAAGATTAAAACTTTTCCACAGTAGAGTTCCAAATGGTTTTACTAAGCCTAAAATAAACCTCAAATCCTACTGATATATCAGTCGGGCTCTAGTTCACTGTAAAGTCCAAATATCTGAATAGACAATCATAATCTCTTATGATTGTCTGTTGTTGATTGTCAAAGGAAAATCTATTGTCGTTGTTGTCATCATTCTTAGTTTGTAGCCAGGTCTCTCTTGTAAATGAGTCCTCGAGGCTCAATGAGATTAACCTGCCTAAATAAAGGTTGAATGAATGAAAAAAGACAACGTTGCATTTGGTTCAGGCTCTACTGTGAACTGGACTTTTATCTTTAAAGGGTTTTTAGACCGTTACAAACTCGTCTTACTCTCACAGATTTTCCATTTTTTCCACAGCTTACACATCAAAATAAAATAAGACAGAACTTTATTGATCCTGCAGGAAGTTGTTGAATGTAGGTATTTTGTTTTCCTTCACCCAGTGGGTGTCTCGCTGCTTGTGCTTTTCTCTCACACCAGAGTGTTCGCACACAACGCTCCCATTTTCTTCCAAACTGTAAGTAAAACGTCTTTTTAACTTGCCATGCGTCCTACATAAAACACTGTAGAGCCATAAAAATTTACACCCCCCACTGCAACATGGGGGCCATTTGAAATAAAATATTTTTCCCATAAGGAAATCAATTCTTTTTTTATAAATAGAAAAGCATAAATCCTAAGAATTCAAATAAAATTTAGATGAAAATGAACCTATTTTGTGCTGCACAGTCAGGAGATAAAGACGGCAAACTGGATGGGGGGGTCATTTCATAGCTGACCTGACATTTGAGCCAGTCTCTGAGGGGACGAACTGACCATTAAGACTGAAGAACCCCCCAGCCCCCGTCTCTCAATAACACCCCCCTTCCCTAAAGACCAACAGCCACACACTGGAGCTCGTCACTTCCCTCCTCCCGTCAGACGTGTGGCAGTCGGAGCTTTTAGCAGTTCTTCAGGACCAGTCGAACAAAGAAACGCAGAAGAAGAAAAAAAAACACGTTTTGGTTTTTAATCTCATTTGAAACTAAATTCTTACAGACGCGTGTTTGGTTGCAGGTAAGTCTTTCAAAAGTGAAAGTTGATTCAGGAAGAAAAGCAATACAACTAAAAGTGATTTTAATCATTTGTGTAATCTGTTGCGATTCTTCGGTGGAGGTCAAAGGTCAACCGGTACATCTTTGTTGATATTCATAAACCACTGTTTCCTAAGGGACTTTAGTTTTAGCTGCTGTTCACTTCTTTCAAGTCAATCACCGTCCGAGAAGCAACTTTAAAAAAAAAAAACAACAACTTTCCAGTCGGATTTAAAAGAACTTAAGGCCACGTAGTGACATCATGATGTTATGTATGGGTGGAGTTAAAGTGTCTGCTATGCCTTTGAATTGGAGAAGAGGTAGTCACAGAGTTGAGTTGGTGAGAAGGTTCAAGCTCCAGTCTAAGCATTGCTGTTGCTCAGAGGTTCGTCAGTGATGGTTCTTTGTGCAGGAAGACGTCACGACTGAACGTAGGCGGCTCGATCTGTGCTTTTAGAAACAGTTTGTGGGCGTGTCTTTGAGAACATATGTGCAGAGTTGTTTTGTGACAAAGCACTTCAGTTCACGGCTTAAAGTTAGGAGCCATTTTTAGGCCTGAATGATTCCCAAGTGGTAGTTGAGGGTAGTATCTGACTGGGCAGCGACTGTTGGAGGCTACAGTTTGTTGCCACAGTTTCACTGAAGTTCTTGTGAACAGCGAGTCGCCTGCCATGAAAACTGTATTCAAGGTATCTAAAGAGTTAAGTCTGGTCCTCTGGACATTCAAAAAACAAAACAAAACAAAAAAATATTGTAGAAACGTTTGTTTTTTTTGAATGTCCAGAGGACCAGACTTCACTTTTTTTTAATGTTCTACCTGGATTATTGAGCAGCATCAGGATGTCTTCAAGGTAATGCACATTACATTGTTGCCCACCTGGGCAGCTGCTCTGCGTTTATGATTTAACCTTGAGAGAGTGCACTTTTAAAATGAAGGTAGGCAGAAGGGCGGCACGGTGGCTCAGTTGGTGGAGCTGTTGCCTCTCAGTGAGCCGGTTGTCGAAACAAATCCCGGTCCAGAGATTTTCTGGGTGGAGTTTGCATGTTCTCTACGTGCATGTGTAGGTTTTCTCCAGAAACATGCACGTTAGACTGATGGTAACTCTAAATTGTCCCTAAGTGTGAGAGTGTGAGAGAGAGTGAATGGTTGTTTGTCTCTGTGTCCCTGTGATGGACTGGAGACCTGTCCAGGGTGTCCCCCACTTCTTGCACAGTGACTGCTGGATATGAGCACCAGTGACCCTGAAGGGAAGAAGCAGGTAAATGTAATGGATGATTGGATGGTGGTCAGATTTGAAATAGTTACTTCATAAATATTGAGTATCATTGGCGTAGTTGTTAGACTGGACATTCTAGGCTGTAGTCTTGGATGTTCAACCATCTATCCAAAACTTTTGGCCTTTTCCAGAGTCTGGTCTCGGGGGCAGCAATTTGAGCAGGAAGGTCCAGACACCTCTTTCCACAGCCACCTCTTCCAGCTCTTCTGAGGAGACTCCTCCCAGTAGGACATGCCTTGAACACCTTCCTAGGAAGGCGTCCAGCCAGGTCCATCCTTACCAGATGTCTGAACCACCTCAACTGGCTCTTCTGGATGTGGAGGAGCAGCGCCTGTGCTCTGAGTCTCTCCTGATAACTGAACTTCTCACCCTATCTTTAAGAGAAAGTCCAGCTAGCCTGCAGAGAAAACTCATGTAGACCTCCTGGATCCAGGATCTCAGTCTTCTGGTCACTACCCAAAGTTTGTGACCATAGGTGAGGGTAGGAACGGAGACTAACAGTAAACAGAGAGCTTCTCCTGGCAGCTCAGTTCAGACGATTGCTGTGAAAGTAGAATTGCTGTACTGGTTTCAAAATGCATATCTCGTATTTCAGAAACTAAATTGAGACTCGCTTGAGATAGTTTTGTGACACCTGTTGCAAATTTTTGGGCACATGTTCAAATTTCAAGCAACAATATTGCAAGAAAATTAAGGACCCCTGAGAGTTGAGATGTTTTTGGAGACCTTCTCTTAAACTCCACTGAACAGCTTGTCTCCAACAGTCTCCAGTGAGACACTAACGAGTCACGTACAAAGTTCAAACAAACACCAAGACTTCAGAAAGCATGAAGATCAAGAACAGTTGGAAGGATTACTAAAAGTTTTTGCTACGTGGAGGGAAAAAGAAGGTCATATATGTACATGTCCACCGCTAACGTTTAAACGAGCTGAATCAATCATCACCGTATTGCACTGAGGTTCGGTTTTAAAGCCCCGCCCCCTGCAGTTAGCGAGCAGGAAGTGAGCGATCCAATTCTCACAGCGGAGATCTTTGTTTACAGGCCGGCTTGGACCCAAACGAACAACAGCTCCTGACAAAACATCACTCGGCTGTAATGAGGTGTTGGCTGGGGCAATAAACCCGTCCCATTAACAGACAGAGGCTGATTAGAGCACGAGGAGGCGGCGGGGGGCCGGGGGCCGGGGGGGAACAGTGACAGATTAGTGATGTCTAAAATTTACCGGGCTGAAACGAGCACTAACAGGCTTTGTGCTTTTCTTTCCCCAGCTGCCCTCCTCTTCATCTGCCTGTGTTTGAGCATAAATGAGAGGTGAAGGTAAATCAATGTCGGGACTCAGTTAGAGGATGAGATCTGGATTAGACCGGCTGCGAGGATCAGCAGAACCAGGAGGGAAAGAACCTGACGTTTAGCTTAGAATGACTGGTTAAACACTCAACTAAATACCAATCCAGCTACAGTTGTATGTTTTAGTTTTAATAGTTAGTATGATGTCATGGTCCTCAGTCAGAGGGAGGATTGTTCTCTTCAGGTCAGGGGGAGGTTCTGCCTCAAGTGGAGGAGTTCAAGTATCTCAGGGTTTTGTTCACAAGTGATGGAAGAACGGAGCGTGAGATTGACAGATGGATTGGTGCAGTATTGTGGACTTTGTGCCGGTCAGCTGTGGTGAAGAGGGAGCTGAGCTGTAAGACAAAGTTCTCTGTTAACAGGTCAGTCCACGTTCCTCCCCTCACCTCTGGTCATGAACTCTGGTAGAGACTGAAAGAATGAGATCATGGATCCAGGAGGTTGAAA
>JARVGV010000578.1:28618136-28631290 GCA_031762435.1 Hypsolebias longignatus | reverse complement strand
AACGTAAGGTGTGATGACGTCACTGGGGGCGGCGCCGTAAGTCCGAAACGCCGTAAGTCGATGACGCCGTAAGTCGATGACGCCGTAAGTCGAGGACCACCTGTAATATATGTACAAGTTTTACTTTTTAATGGAATTACTGAAAAAAAACAGCTTTCTCATGATATTCTCATTTTATGACCAGCACATATGTGTTGAGTGTGACATCTTACATTGCATCATTCATAAAGAGTTAAATTAAAGAGGTCTTCTGTCGTGTGTTTCTAATCTAAACCAGAGTTTCTGCAGCTAAATTCTTCACAATGATCCCCTCCCTCCTGGGTATCTTTGTTTTCTGGCTCACACAGGTTGTGGTCACATGCATGAAGTTTTGAACTCAAGTCAGACTGAATGGATCCCGTGCTTAAAGTTTTAGAAAGTTGAAATCTGAGACGTTTTCGATTTAACGACCGAGATGAACTGAAGATGAACGTGATGAACAGGAGCACGGAGTCTGTATAAACTGCTCTCTGTTAGCAGAAATAAACATGAAAACAGCGTCAGGCAGGATGGGAACTTGTAGCTTTTTAATCTGGCGTGAAAAGAGAAGCAGCTCTTCCAAACAGCCCACACCAGTCAGTCTTTTGCTGTTTTTCTGGGTGTATTTCACTGCTCTGAAGAGAGTCAGCTGTCTTAAATGTTTTCCACTCGTGAATAATCTGTAGAGCGACGCACTGAAGATAGTTTGATTAATATCAGATTGGTGGGCAGCACTGGGTGCAGCTTAAACTTTCAATCCTGTGGAAGCAGTGAGGATGGGTTTCAACTTCTTCCACAAAGAGCAGACACAACCTGCCAACCAGGAGGTGGGAGGTTAGCTGAAGGCCTGTGCAGGTCGTCAGCGCCACATAGCTGTGGGAGGACTCTGCGGGTGGAGTCTGTCATTGACTTCATGCTCAAACTCACCAGCTGACTCGAGTGTGAAGATCCAACTTCAAGAGAGGAAATGCCGAACGTTTCTGCCTGCGTCCAACAGCATGCTGCAGTCTCCTGTTACACACTCGAACACATGTGAGAGACTGCTTTAAAAGCTCAGGCTCTACCAGCGCGAACCAACATCGCTCAGCTGGAGAAACACGGCTCAGAGTGAGAGTTTACCGAGTCCAGTCTGTGGGAGAACAACAACCTGTTGGTGTTAGACAACGATCAAAACCAGAAAGCTCCTGGAGAAACTTTGACGGGGACCACCACGTTGCAGCCATTTTTTAAATTTGTTTTAATTTAACAGTTCTGTGTGTTGGGGATCACTCTCAGCTGCCATCAAACCAAATTTCAGCTCAACATCTCAAAGATTCACTGACTTATAGACAATTCTGTGTTTTCTGATGAGGTAGCTGTGGCAGCCATCTTGAACCAAAATGGCTCCTAAAGTTAATCAGTTCTAGATCAACGTAGCCATGTTCCTGTTTTTAGTATTTTACCCCATTTCATATTGCAGCTTGTTTTTATTTATTTTTATATCACTACTTTTATTTACTTGTCATTTAACATGCTATTTGTATGATTGTCTGTTGTTGTTTACCTCGTCTGTGGTGTTTTGTTAAAAACATTGAAAATGAGTCTTTGTGACTCAATTTATTTATTTATTTATTTATTTCAATTTGTAAAACAGAAGAAAATAGATTTACAAAATGATCTCAATGAGACTTAGCTGTACAAATAAAGGATGAATTAAAAAAAAAGAGTTATTGTTTTTCAATGGGAAAAATGGCGTCTTTGTTTGCAAGTGACGTCACCATGGTAACTCAAAACGCCAATATTTAGCACACATCACGGTGCAGAGCTGTTGTTTTGACCACGTTTACTGGTCGGTCTATGTTCCTACTCTCACCTCTGGTCATGAACTCTGGGTAGAGACTGAAAGAATGAGATTGTGGATACAGGAGGTTGAAATGAGATTCCTCTGCAGGGGAGCTGGACTCTCCCTTAGAGACAGGGTGAGAAGTTCAGTTAACAAGAGAGACTCGGAGTAGAACCTCTGCCCCACATCCAGAGGAGACAGTGGAGGAGGTTCAGACATCTGGTAAGGATGCTCCCTGGTCACCTCCCTAGGGAGGTGCTTCAGGCTTGTCCGACTGGGAGGAGACCCCGGGGAAGACCCAGGACACGCTGGAGTGACGTCTCTCTGTTGGTCTGGGAACACCTTGGAGTCCTCCCAGAAGATCTGGAAGAGGTGGCTGTGGAAAGAGATGTCTGGACCTCCCTGCTCAAGAGTGGAAGATGATGGATGGATGGATGGATGGAGGGATGGATGGAGGGATGGATGAGTCTACTTCTAGGAGTAAGTCTCTTAGAAAAGATTGCTCCATCCAACACGTAACCTTAATCCAAGACCAGACCAACACAGAACATCAACCCAAACCTTGAACCATATGGAAAACCTGATCCAAGACCAGACCGTGAAAGAACTGGACCTACAGTGTTGTATTTGTGCAGTCAGACAGCCCAGAGCATGATGCTCCTACCAGCATGCTTCACACATTGCTCGATGTTCTCAAAAGTTCTTTGCAGGCTGAGTTGAGCGTTTTTGTCTCAGACCATAAAAACATCCATCAGAAGGTTTGATTCTTCACCTGATCCAAGTCCAGAAAACCACAGAACCGGCTGCAAGGGGGCAAGCGAGACGATTTCCTGAAGAGCCACTACTTTAATTTAACACCTGAAATGACCGTTAACTTCACAAACTCCTCCGAGTCCGTCAGATCCTGCAGGTCTGGACTCAGAGTTCCTGACCCACCGCTGCAGACACATTGACGGTTTGCTGATGTGAAAATAAACCGTGTTCGTTTCCTTCCCGGTGTTTCCCCGTTGACTTCTCTATCATAAAAAGTAAAACTCAATTTCCAATTAGCTTTCATAAATGTTTGAAAATGCCACGGCTGAGAGGGGCGGGGCCTCAGAAGGGGCTCGGGTTTTCCTGACATTTAACTGTGAGCCTTATGGTCCAGAGACCATACGCTGACGTGCAGTTTGTCCCTGAGTCTGCCTTCCTGTTGTCATCCGTCCATCTTTCCTTCCTTCTTTGCTGCACTCTGTCCCCCTCCCATCTCCTCGACATCCCCCCTCCCTCACCCTGTGAAAACATCAATCTCTGCCCTGCTGTATAGACTACTGTACCCTCCCTCTAACTGCATGGACAGCTCTCATTCATCACAACGCCGCGCTGTATGCCAACCACACCGATCCATCTTTCAGTGTCATAACGCAGAGAAAAACAGGCAACTGGAGGGGGAGGGGGGGGAGGGGGAGGCAGGACAAAGAGTTTATTATCATCGTTGATGGTCTAGTTGAAGGTTTTAACCACCAGACTGAGGGTCATGAATGAGTAAAGCTGTTTTGTGTGTTTGCAGTAATGAGGATGTTGCTCCAGTCTGTTGTGGTGAATATAGTGCTAATCCACTTTCGCTTTACTGGTCCATCTACTAACAACCCTCGCCCATGGTCATGAGGTTTGGATCAGGATCCAAAGAATGAGATCCTGGATTCATGAGGTAAAGGAGTCAGCTGAGGTGGTTCAGGTGAATGATGATGTCTCAAACTCCTCCCCCTAGATATTTCACAGGGATGTCCCAGAGGAAGGAGACTCTCTGGAGGGATTCTATATCCTCTGTGGGCTGGGAACATCTCTGGGGCCCCCAAGAGGAGCTGGAAGAGAGGGAGGTCTGGGGTTTCTTTTCTGGACCGGTTGCCTCCATGACCAAATATAAATGGAAATACATCAATGGATGGATGGATGTACAGATGAATGGATGAAAGGATGGATGGATGGATAGATGGATGAATGGATAGATGTGTGACTGGCTGGATGGATGGACGTACAGACGAATGGATGAAAGGATGGATAGATGGATGAATGGATAGATGGGTGACTGGCTGGATGGATGGATGATGGATGGACGTACAGATGAATGGCTGAATGGAATGTATTCAGAAAATTAAAGAATTGCTGTTTTTTATTTTCTTGTTTTTAAAATTCAGTCGTGGTTTCATTCAGTAAATCTTCTAATTTTATTGAATTTTTGTTTTTATAATTTTCATTTAGTTTGTAAAATAAATAAATAAATAAAGTGAATCAAAATAATTTGTTGTGTTTTATCCACTTTGATGTTCAGAGAAGTCTCCAGTTCTAAAGTTAATCCAGTTCATTCTGCAGTTTAATCTCAAAGTGTGTGTTTTAATCTCAAAGTGTGTGTTTTAATCTGAAGGTGTGTGTTTTAATCTGAAGGTGTGTTTTAATCTGAAGGTGTGTGTTTTAATCTGAAGGTGTGTATTTTAATCTGAAGGTGTGTGTTTTAATTTGAAAGTGTGTGTCTTAATCTGAAGGTGTGTGTTTTAATTTGAAAGTGTGTGTTTTAATCTGAAGGTGTGTGTGTTTGTTAACAGGTGAGCAGACTGCTGCGTTCAGGTCCACGCTCTGTGGCCTATCATCAGTGGGAGCTCAGGTTCTGTCTCTGGGCGGCTGACCCCCTCCACCCCCCACCACCCGAGGCAGCCAATCAGAGCTCGTGAGCAGTGAGGTGGAAGAGCAGCCCTGCTTAGTGCAGGTTTGATGGCGGCCGAGGTCCAACGCTGCCGGCGCAGCAGACCTGTCTCTTGGCTCGGGGTGTACAGAAGTTGTCAGGCTCGGCGGGTGAAAATCAATCTCCTCTCTCCTCACCTTTAATCCAGCACTCGAGCTTCACTCTGGAGTTCTTAGTTTTGGGGGAAAAAAGAAGATTTTGGACTGAAACCACTGTCGGGTGGTCCTGTGAAGCTGTTCAAACTCCGTCTCACATGCTCCATGAGGTTAATGACCAGCAGGTCAGCAGAACATCAATGCTTGGAGAGTTTAATGGGCGGAGCGCCAATGGTTTTAATAATTTAATTGTTTCATCGTTTCTACAGTCAAATATTTGAAAAAACTTTAACAAAACATGGTGATTAAATTACTCTTTTATGGAAATTAGACTTTCTAAGGGCTAATACAGTCAATCATTGATTTGTCAAAGTGGATGTAGTTTTATTATGATTTCAATATAGTTTTACCAATTTTATATTAATTTATTATGAAGAAAAGACGTCCAAAAAAACAAAAAAAACAAAACAAAATTGAAACTACCGGTATGTAAATAACGGGTCTAAATGGTTTCTAACTGTTATGGGAATCACAAGGAACTACGATACTGATACGCGATACGATACACAATACATGACCTGTTAAAACAAGAATAACAAGCATCAATATTGTGTCTGCCATTTTTCAGATGTCAGTCAATCTTTTTGTGTTTAGTTGGTTAATTTTTCTTTTTTACTGAATAGTTCAGTCCGTACAAAAGAAGTAATAACATAGAGACGCCGGGAGCTAATATCTATTCAGTTAACCTATTGGCTCTAACAAATTGTTTATCAGTATTACGATACATGATATAATGATAAAAATAAATACATTAAAAAAAAACCCCAAAATGAACTCTATTTACTTAGAGAAATGCTGAGACTGTGAAAGGGACAAGGAACTAAAATGTTTCTTTACTTACAAGTGTGTCTTGCCAAAGAGTAGTTTGATGACCCTCCACTCGTGAGTCCAAAACCTTCAGGTGCCTGTCCGCCTGCTCGAGCTCGGCCCGAGCCTTTCGGCGGTTCGATCTCGGCACCAAATTCAGCTCCGATGACTCCGAGCAGCACAATGGCGGTGGCCTGTTTGCGCCGCTCCTCGTACGAGTTAGAGATCTTCTTGGCGTTTGGTGGAAGGTTAGACAGACATCCTGGTGGAGACACGGAAAAAAAAACTAGCATGACTTTATAGCTCATATAGAATATGTCCGTTTATAAAACTGGGATTTTTGAATTTGTTTTGTGAGCCTATATCTACGTGGTGCAAAAATTTACTTTAGATCATTAAATAATGACTGATCAGTGCAACACACAGATATAAAAACACCCAAGATGTACTTTGTTTTCATCAAAAAAAAAAAAAAAAAAAAAGGGGGTGGCATTATTGTGTAATACCATAGTACGGATCCACTTTGACAGAGACAGACTTCCACCCATTTAAACACAAGTGGAGTCACTGGATAATGACAGACAAGTACTACAGAAACAGTAAAGTAGTGGAGAAAGTATTTAGGTACTTTGAACAAAACTGACTCCACCCCTTTTTGGGTGAAAACAAATAGGGGAGGAGTCATTGAATAAAGACAGACAAGTACTACAGAAACAGTAAAGTAGTGGATAAAGTATTTAGGTACTTTGAACAAAACTGACTCCACCCCTTTTTGGGTGAAAACAAATAGGGGAGGAGTCATTGCATAAAGACAGACAAGTACTACAGAAACAGTAAAGTAGTGGAGAGAGTATTTAACTACTTTAACCGAAACTGACTCCACCTGTTTAGTGTGCAAACACAGAGGAACAAAATATTCACTTTGACAGAGACACTACATATTTTTTGGCAAAGGCAAAAGGGGGTGGAGTCTCTGCCTTCAAACAAAGTACTTAGCCACTTTAACAGTAACTGACTCCACCCCTTTTTTGGGTGAAAACAAAGGAAGAGGCGCTGCGTAAGGATGAAGTCCTTTTTCCACTTCGAGACAGACCCCGCCCCTTTCGGGGAAAAATAATCAAGATTTAGTTTAATTTATTCAAAATGCAGACTGAGGAATTTCTTACTTTCTGCTGATACTAGGTTTTTAAAATCACAAAAGGCGTTTTTTAATTAATTTGTATTTTTTTGCTCTAATGTTTGCTGTACATGGTGTTTATTTTGAATTTTATTGCTTACAGAGTGAAAATGTGACATGCCTCTTCATAAGCTTGACTGAAACAAAAAACCTACATCTTTACTGCACAATCATAATTCCACAGCTTATTTTGAAACATCTAAAGCTGATGTCAGACTGTCGAGATGCCTCCGATAAAAGGAGTGTGGAGGGACTCTTTTCTTTTTCACCTTTTCATTTCTTCCTTTTCATGCTGAAAGATGGTTTTAAAAAAAACTTGCAGGCTGCGAGTGTCCAGCGAGCTGATAACAACTGAGCAGGCACACTTCTATTGTCCTGGCAGTAATCATTACTTGCACACGCACACACCCGCACACGTCTTATTGTCAATCTGAAAGCCTTTAGTCACAGCTCACACACATTTAAACACACAGACGGTCGTGTTCACAGACTTCTGGGAGGATTTCGGACACGTGCTGCCGCTTCTGTGTGTGGGCGTGCCCTTTCATTGTGTTCGCCGAGGCGACTCGAAAATAACCTCCTTTGTGAGCGCGCGTGCGACGGGGTCAGCTCGGCGGGGAGACGCTTCAGCCCATGTGCGAACCACAAATGTGTGTTGCCCAGTAGGAGATAAGAGCTCCTGACACTCGTTGGATCAAAAGCCCAATAAGGAGTTCATACAAAACGCTGAGGGTGTGTGTCTGCATGAGCGAACACACTGTTCCTATAGATTTGTGTTTAAGGGGAACAAGAACTCATTTCCTGCACGTCACCGCCCGATGTGACGTACAACAGTGGTTCAACATGGCTTGTGTCAGGGGATTGTTGGTCACGGTTTATGAATGTCTTTTAACTACCGTACTTTCCGCCATATAAGTTGCATCAGTCCAATTATGTCTATTAAAGTGGGAAAAAAACATAAATGCGTCGCTTCACCTTATAAAATGCACCTATTTATGCGTCACCGCTGACCACCTGGAAACACGGGCCGGTGTTGTATCAAAAATCAATTGGTTGCCACGGGAGCGTGCAAGGGAGGACTTTAACAAGATTAACACTCAAAAACAATTATTTGTTTGCTCGACATTATTGCAAAGGTGTGTCTCAAATGAACTTTTCATTAATAAATGCACTTTAATGGTCAAATCAGCCGAATTTCGCCTGGGCAGTGCAGCGAAATGAAGCTGATTTGACGTTTGCTCCAGGAGTTACGGAGCGAGACAAACGTGGCTTGGTATGGCAAGACAAGTGACTCATTAATAGACACTTTTACCTACCGGTATTAATGAGACACTGGGCTTGCCATATTATTTGAGGGCCCTCCAGTGGCTGAAAATGGTAGTGTTCAATATTTTCCATGTCAGAATGAATTAAATTGTCAGATTTCAGCCAAAAATTGTTGTAAATATGGGGAGAAAAAAAAAAAGTAAATACGTCGCTTCGGACTAAAAGTCACAGAATTGACTAATTTATGCAAAAAGATGTGACTTACAGTCCAAAAAGTATGGTACTATGGCTGAGAAAGTTAGCTGCCCATGAACCATGTGTTTGAGTTATTTTCTCCCTCAGAGAGCTGAATGAGGAGCTGATTCGATCCTGCATGTGCAGCTGGGTGGTCGAGGCCATCAGTGCCTGCCTGAGCCGAGAGCTGATCAGCGTATAAAAACAATTCTCGCACACGGGGCTCCATGCATGTAGAACATCTATCAATGGTTCCCAATCCTGGTCCCTGAGGAACACCACCCTGCATGTTTTAGTTGGTTGTCTGCTCCAACACGTCTGTCAGTGATTTAATTACTTCATGTTCTGCAACCTGTTAATTACTCATCCATTCAAACAGGTGTGTCAAGGCAGGGAAACAAAACATACAGGATGGCGTTCCTCAAGGACCAGGGTTGGGAACTACTGGTCTAAACATCTGTGCAACCTGTGGTGAAACTGCCCTCGACTGTAAAACCAGTTAAAAATCTTCTCGTGTCCTCCAGTGTGGCTTCTTTGAGTAAGAAAGATGAATAGAGGATATTTTTATCCAACAGCCGCTGGTCGTCGTAGGCAAAACGTTCTTTTTTACATTTCACAATAAAAGCGTGACGTAATGAAGTCGCTGCAGCTCGTGATGCTGCCCGTTGAAACTCTGGTTCCCCCACATGGGACAAAGACGAGACGAAGAGTCATCCACCAGGAGAAGAACGTTCCTGTAAGTTTTGTCTGCGCTCCGTTGGCTAAAAGGGCGTGTGTTCGGCTGCTTTTAGCTGTTAGCTAGTACTCTGCTCCGAGGTTAGAGAAGGTGAGCCTGTGATTGGAAGGTCGTCGGTACAACTCCCCAGACCAACATCATCAAAATGTGTGTGGTACAGGTGAAGCGCCCACACCTGCCTCCACCCTCATTTGTCCCATTGTGGGCCCTTGAGCAAGGCCCTTAACCCCCACATCTGCTCCTCCGGGTGTCCTACATGGCAGCCCCCTGCTCCACACAGAGGGCTGTGGTAGCTCGGTGGTCTTGTTGGGAAGGACCTCCGGCGTAAAAACAATCACCAAGTCTTGGTGTGAGCTGGTTGGCTGTGGCGACCCCTGAAGGAGCAGCCAAAAGAAGATGAAGAAACAAAGCCGGTGTTTTGCTCCTATTTGTTTGTTTTACCTTTTAGCTCTGAGCGCTCGTGTTGTTTTGGCAGAAAAAGCAGTTTCTCTTTTTCTTTTTTTTTTTTTTTTTTTTTTTTTTTTATAATTAAAATTCTTGTTTGTCCAAAGCATCAAAAGTATCTGAGCGGCTGATGGTCTGATGTGAAGCCAAATGGAGCATTGGAGCTGCAGCTGGACAAAGCGAGCAGCTGTTTGATCTTAAAACAGCCGACGGCGTTAATGCATCCGAGAAGCATCAGAGTCCAACATGGCTTCCAGTCAAGTGAGTAAACGTTTGCCTGAGTGTGTGAAGATGGAGCTTCGGCTGCTGACACTTATCTGGTTCCTGATTGGCTGAGTAAAGGGTCTAAGAGCCGGTCCTGATCCGGGCTGACTGTAGAACCTGAACCATCGTCTGAACGCTGAGGCAGCTTGCACAGATTTATGGTGTTTTAATTTTATTTTTAAATTTTTTTTACTGTCTTCAACTACTTCAGCATATTTTCACGTATTTTAACCATCAAAATAATCTGAACTTTAACGCGGCGACTTAGTTTTGTTTTATTTTACTGTTCAATAATTTAAACTTTGCATTTTCCCATCATGAAAATTCATTAAACTCTTCAAATCTTTGAAAGGGGAGTTCTGAAACTCATTTCAACTTACTTCACTTTTAGCTTTTAGCTACCATTGCTTTTCTTTTTAGCTTCTGTTTTCATAGTTTTAAGCTACTATTTTGCTTAATTTTACTTTTACCTACAGTTTATTAATTTTAAAATTTTGGCTAGTTTAGCTGATTTTAGTTTTTCACTACAGTTTTTATTATTTAGACTTTTTGCCACAGTTTGGCCAATTTTAACTTTTTATTTACAGTTTTGATGTTGTAACTTTTAGCTACAGCTTTGTTGTTTTGAAGAAGTCTGGCTGATCTTAGGTTTTACCAACTTCTAAGAATATTTTAATTTTTAGCAACTGTTTAGCAGTTCTAGCTTTTGACTCACTGTTTTGGCTAGTTTTAGCTTTTACCTACAGTTTTATTTTGGCCTTTAGCTTCCATTTTATTATTTTTAGATTTTAGCTCCTGTTTAGCCAGTTTTAAACTCTTAGCTACTGTTTACATCATTTTAATTTCTTATATTTTAATCTGATAATTTTAGCTTTTAGCTACTATTTTGATCATTAGGCAAGGCTGCCTCAGAGGAGTTGACGGGGGAGAGGGCGGGCCCCGGAGTCCATCTCATCACCAGTACAGTTTTTTTCCCCCCCTGCTATGGGAGTGTGCTCTTTGTGGGACTCGGTCTGTTTGGTGATTCCTCAGATTGAAGAAGTCCTTAGGATGAAGTACAAAACATCTCAGCACAAAAAGAAACCGTCCAGATGACCTGAGTGAACTTGGTTTGATTTTGATCAGTGCAACTTTTTGGCTAATGATCGGTTGTTTTTAGCTTCTTACTAATCCTAGCTTTAAGCGTTCATTTAGCTAATTTCAGCTTTTATGTTGCTTGTTTTCACTTACAGAACTCAGTTTTAGCTTCAGAAGATGTTTTCACAGAGAAAAGGACTCTTGTTGTTTTAGTTTCTGGTCAGTGGAGACAGGAAGTGAATTCAATCCAAGCTTTTATTTTCTTATTTTTTTCACTGCGTTTCTTAAACATTTAAGTTCTCTACACCCCCCACCCCCCACCACCACCCCCCCAACTCCTCCCCATATTTCCATGCTGGTGTTCTTCATAATGAGATTGCTAAAGGCCAGCTGTTGTTTGGAAGAAGGCCCAGTGGCCGGCTCTGATAAATGGATTACAGATGGCATCCACCCCCCGGGCCAGACTGGGCCAGTAGATAACAGAATTAAAGATGGACTCCCAAACAGAATTGGTAAAAAGTTCAGATTTCCACAGACAGTAGCGATAAAAAGGTGTGTGTGTTGAGTGGGGGGGGGGGGATGCTGGGCAACACTCAGGACCAGATTTAGAAAGACAGAACCTTCTTTCAGGACCGTCACCAGGTACTACTACCTGCCACGCCTCAGCGTAGGTGAGCTAAGAAGGCACGCACATGTTCACGTGTCCAACCGTCGTGCTGTCCCACTGATTCAGAGGCTCATCCACTCCTCGTGGACATGGTACCATTAAACTGGGGTTTTATCATTGATTTTCCTTGATTATTGATAAGCATATTGATTACACAATATGTTTACAAACAGGTTCCAACATAAACAAACACCTGCTAATATTTGGCTACATGTCTTTTAGCGCGCTGCACCTGGACCTAAGGGTTTTGTCTCCAACAACAAGCCTCTGGCTGATATCTGACTGTTCTTCTTGCAGAATTGGTGGAGTTCATTTAAGTTGGTTGGTTTCCTGCACGGTCCACAAATTATCAATCGGGTTGAGGTCGGGGCTTTGGGGAGATGGTTCCAGAAGTTTAACGTCAGTCAGATTTGTCCAATCTGAACCCAGTTCTGATGTTTGGGATCATTGCCCTTCAGGACTCAAATCCAATTTTTATCTTTCCAGTTGTTGAAGGTGAACATTTTGGAGGTAGTCCTCTATCATTCTACCCACTTTAGCAAGACAGTATGATGGTACCACCACCATGCCTGACAGGTGGTACAGTGCTCTTAGTTCTGAAAGTCCCACCTTGGCTCCTCTAAACAAACCTTTTGTCTTTGTGTCCAAACAGCTCAGTCTTCGTCTCAACTGACCATCAAACTCTTCTCTCATTGAGTCTTGTCCTTTTGGACAGTCCCAGGTTCTGGTCCAGCTTGAAGGTTTTTGAGCTTCATTCTTGCTCCTTTTGGTCCATGTTGATGTAAAACTGGCTTCACTGTAAGATGAGGACTCTGGTGTTCCAGCAGGTTCAAGTTCACGACAAGATGGAGCCCTTAGTGGGTTCCAGAACATCCAAACCAACTTGCTGTCCACTAAGGGGGACTGACTGGATGCTGTTCAAGAGGAACTACTGAGACGTCAATAAACCCAGTCAAGTTTAAAGACCTTCTAGAACCTTCAGTAAACACAACAACAGGTACAACAATGTCTCCCGTTGCTGAGGAATTTGAATAGTGAATGAAGTTTTGGAGAAGAGTGTTTTTCCTGTCTGGAATTAAACAGGGAATGCAAGAAAACCTTAATGTTTTTCATGAACTCAATATTCAAGTGGGTAGAAGTTACACTGTAGATAGCAGAGGTATATCCTGCATGGGGGGAGCAATTTTATGTTCCACCAGGCACAATGGGTGAAGCCAGGGGTGGCTAATGGTGGCCATGTCCATCACAGATTAATCTTCGGCATTTTAGAGTGACCTTTTATTGTGGTCAGCCTAAGGTACAGCTGCAATATAATCATGCTGTCTAATCAGCATTTTGAAATGTCACACTGTGAGATGGATGGATTATCTTGGCAAAGAAGAAGTGCTCACTAACGCAGGTTTGCACAAATCTGTGAAACAAATTTGAGAAAAAGACCTTTTGTGTACCAGTATATAAAAAACTCAGATCTTATTCAAGTCAGACTGAATGATGTCAAATGCAGACGGTAAAAGCTGGAAAACCTCGGCGACTGTTAGCTCGATAACAAACGACAGCATCATCGGCATAGAGATGCAAGGAGGCATCAGGAATGTTTTGGCCTACATTACATATATAAATTGTAAAGAGAGTGGGTCCTAAAACTGAGTCTTGTGGCACACCATTATTGACAGATAGCTACAAACTGGATTCCAAAAAAGTTGGGACACTAAACAAATAGTGAATAAAAAGTGAATGCAATGATGTGGAGGTGCCAACATCTAATATT
>JARVGV010000578.1:28570962-28582629 GCA_031762435.1 Hypsolebias longignatus | reverse complement strand
CACACACACACACACACACACACACACACACACACACACACACACACACACACACACACACACACACACACTCAAAAGGCCTGAATTTAAACAGAAATGATGATGTAAGAGCTTTAAATTCACAATAAAATAATAAAATATTAAGAGGGAATAATTATGTGATTTATAAACCTACATACTTTATTTAGATTATAAGATTATTATTTACATGATTTTAGATTTTAGACAATAAATCTGAGCTTTACAAATAAAATGAGCACAGATTGTTGCTTTTTATTATTTGCAGGAAAACAAGTTTTTTTTTTAAGATAAATTAAACCCTTTGGACTTCAAACTCAGACTTTCAGACAACTGACAGACTCTAGCTTGCAGGAAGTGGATCAGAAGGTCATTGTCCTGCAGGGCCCTTCAGGCAAACCGTGCACGCATACGTGCACACCCTTTGGTCAAACACCATTAAAAGGCCACACAAACACACACACCTCTCCGTATTTTTCTGTGAAGCAGCTCCGACTTTTGTTAAACTTGAAAAAAGAAGCTCTGTATGGAGTCATATTTGTGTCATTAAGATGAGAACTCTGGAGCTGGTATAATGTAAGGCAAGCTGTTTTACTATATAATCAAATCACAATCCTGTCTATTTAGCATTTTACACCAGTGTAGAGTGGAGAGTGGCTAAGATATCCAATTTTTCCAGAGGCCCACAGTTCTTTCCTTTGTCTTTTTATGTTCAGAATCAGATTATGGTAATTGTACCATGCCACTAGTTGTTCAACCTCCCTCCTATATGCATCATCATCATCATCAGTAATGAGACCAAGAATGTTGCATCATCAGCACATTTAAGAATATAATTTGATGAAAAGCAGGGAGAGCAGTCCTGTGTGAAAAATGTAAAGAGAAGCGGACCGAGTACACATCCTTGGGGCGCCCCAGTGCTAATGAATAAAGTGGATGAAATGTGGCTGCCAACTCTGACACACTGAGACCAGTTAGTTAAGAAGTCCAAGGTCCAGTTGCATAGTGTGGTGTCAAGTCCTGGAATGTGCAGTTTAGTTCAAAATGTGACTGAAATGAAGGCGAAACTAAAACGCACAAAAAGCAGCCTAGCTCATTTCTGCTTATTTAAACATAATTCAGCAAATACCTGTATGTGTTTTTATTTCTTCTGCTAATTTAGGCTTGTGCTTCCATTTTAGCTACGTTTCAGCTGCTTTTAGTCAATTTCAGGTGTTTTTCAGCAAGTTATTCAGAAATAAACATTCACACTGCATTTATGCAGGAAATGCAATTTCTCTAGTTTTTTTTTTTTTTAATTTATGCTCAGAACATACATGACCAGAGGAAGGGTATCTCCAGTTCCTCCTCTTCGCTCTGAGCAGGGACAATGAGGCCGATTTGTGCTCCCCAGTAAATCTAGCTCTTTTATTTTTCGCCTCATGACACAAACACCCCACAGCTCGGTGATTTGAGCAGAAATCAGCAGAGGGCAAACCCAAAGTCAAACACGAACTTCCTCGATCTGACGCAGAAAAACAACAACAGCCGACGACAGCCTGGAGCTTTCGGGGCGGAACCGTTTGGGTTTATAGTCCGACATTTCATGGCCATTATCCATCATGGCTCACAGCGGGGGAGCAAACTGCAGATAATGGTGGTGTGAGATGATGTGAGGACGAAATGACAGAGCGACGCATCGATGAAGGATCACAGGTGTTTTCAGATGGTTTCAGTTTGGAGCGCAGGACGTAAAAATAAAACGCCACAGAGGTCAGGAGACGGGGTTAAACGGCTTCCTGAGTCCATCTGTAAAAGTCAAACTGCAGCAACAGCCGAACTCTCAGAGCGCTAAATAATTCAGCGCGCTTGTTTTCCGCACTGGGAAGCCTGGTGCGGGTGGGGTTCCCTCTGTCGGGACAGATCAGGTCGACGGAGTTTGACGAGTGAAGCTCTGATCCTCCGAGAGGCCGAGTTCAAAAATAAACAAAAGTACAAACTTTACGCCCTCGACCTGAAACTTTGAAAGTTAGTTTGTATCAACTCCATGTCTCAAGAGCATTTTAGACAAGCCTGGGTCTGAGCGCCAACGACCCGCCTTCGGCTGATGCTGTGGCACCACAGACCCGACCCAAACAGCCCCTCCTGCCGGTGGTGGGCCCACGGGGAGACAAGCCCATGTAGCTTGTCAGGAGATTGTTGGTCAATGATGTTTATCACTAGAAATGTTGAACCAGAGGAACTGCATTTCCTGTGAAAATGCAGAAGAACTTGATGAATAACAGCTGAAATTGTAGCCGAAATAGAAGAACAAGCCTAAGTTAGCAGAAAAAAAGCGGAACATATACATTAATTATATTTAAATAAACAGAAATGAGCACCAATAATTAGGATTTTAGCTAAGAAAGCTGAAATTAGCAAAGAAATAGCTGAAAAGTGGCTGAAAAAACATAAAGCAGCTAAAATGAGTAAAAAAAATGTGGAATTGGCTGAAAAAGCTAAATTTAGCACAAAACAGCTAAATAGTAACTGAAATAGCAGAAAAAAGCTGAAATGATCAGAAAAATTAATTAGACTGAAACAGAAATTACCATGAAAAACTAGAATTTATCTGAAAACAGCTTAAATTAGCTAAAATATGTTTTTAAAAAGTAGCTGCAAAGGTAGGACAAACTTAAATTAGTAGAAGAAAGCAGAAAGAACATGTTTGACAAAAGAAGTAGAAATTGGTACAAAAAAGTGGAAAATATCTGGAAAAAATGCTGAAATAAGCAAAACAAAACAGCTGAAAAGTAGCTGAAATAATACACTTGCAGAATAGCTAAAAGGAGCTGAAATTAACAGCAAGAAGTTATAAGAAGCACAAAACTGTTGTAGTTAACAGAACAAATCTGAAACGAGCACAAAACAGCTGAACAATCAGCTGAAAGTAGCTGTAAAAGTTTAAATTTGCAGCAGGAAGCTGAAATCAGCTGAAGCAGAACAAAATGTGAAAGGAGCAGTAAACGGTTGTAAACACATCTAAAGATCTGAAGGAGGTAAAATGAGCTCAATTCATTTTCTGAGAACAAAAACAGCAGAAACGTCTAAACATTTCAAACAGCTAAAGCTGCATCAATACCAAAAGTCACAGCAGGATCGTCCTGAAAGAGCCGAATGATTTGATTTGTTGAAACAGCTGAAAACTGCGGGACGAGAAAGACGCTGAAAAACATACAGAAGAAAAATTTAAGAACAATTTGCACAACTAATAATTTTTTGCATCTTTTCTCAGATATTAAGTGGAGCCGAAGTGTTTTCTGTTTCACGAGGACACGCAGAGACTAAAACACCGTCTTTAAAAGAATGAAACGTCTCGTTGTTTTATCTAAAAGGCTGAAAGTTTATAAAAATATTCTGGAGTCCAGCTCAGACACAAAAGTCTTTTATTATTTATCTGTTTATTTTCTCATAGTGACATTTACGAGGCTCGTCCCCGGGAGACGGCAGGACTCCTCCTGACCTTTCCCTCGTCTCCAGAACGGTCTTAATTGGTCTCGGGCTTCAGCAGGCGATCGGGTCCAGGCGATGGGGTCCAGGCGATGGGGTCCAGGCGATGGGGTCCAGGTGATCGGGTCCAGGCGACCGCTCTGCGCGTCCATTTTTATCGAAGGAGACGACGACGAGACGTCTGGAGGTCTCAGACGTCCCAACTCTTCGTTCAAAGGAAACCTTAGACGGTGTTTTCTTTCATGGAGACGTTTGTCCTCGTTTGAAAGAAACAAGCTGGACTCCAACGACGCCTCAGACCAGGGTTATTCAACTGGTGGCCCAGGGGCCAAATCAGGCCCAGGGTTGAGCTCAGTTCAGCCCAACAATGAGTTCATTTTTAAATAAAACGATTTTTAATCGTAAAACAAACTTATTTAATGAGAATAACTGTTGGAAGGCTGGACCCCTGAGCAGTTTAGTTGAATAGCCCTGCCTTAGATACTTCAGTAATTCACCCTCAGGTCAGACAGTGCAATGCTCAGACATGAGCTCCGTGTCAGACTCCACAGTTGAAGGTCGATTCAGATGTTTTCTGTCGGAGCAGAGCTCCTCTGCAGGCGTCAGAACAACGCTAGGAGTGCTCCAGGATTTAGTGGTTCCCAACCCTGGTCCCTGAGGAACACCATCCAGCATGTTTCAGTTGCTTCCTGCTGCAACACGTCTGATTCGATGACTTCATGACTTCAAGTTCTGCAGAAGCCTGTTCATCACTCATTCATTCAAATCAGGTGCGTCAAAGCAGGGAAACAAGTAAAACATGCAGGACGGTGTTCCTCAAGGACCACGGTTGGGAACCACTGAAGTTAAGACAGATTTGAGATCCCTGCGACGACTCGGACTATGTTGACAGAAATTCATCTGATGAGACTGAGCTTCTGCAAATCAAGTGAGGAAACTAGTTGTTCTTTCAGCTGATCCCTTCTGCGGGGGTCGCCTGCGGAAGGTTTGACTTTAAGCCGGATGCCCGCCCTGATGCAACCTGGGCTCGAACCTGCAGCCTCAGGATGATGAGGCTGCAGCACGATCCACCGAGCTACTGCAGAACTCTCACGTCAGGAAGCTAGAAACTCCTGCAAATATTTCAAGACACCTCGAAGACGGCCTCATGGATGCCATTTACAATTTATTTATTTAATTTGTGAATCCCATTCAGCTGTTTCCATTTCGTCACCGTCCAGTGAGAGAACGTCAAAGTTTCCTCTGAACAGACGAGATTCAAGACAGTTCCTGCTGATGAATGAGGTTCTACAAGTTTTCCACCCAGATTCAGCTGAATATTAACATCATGTCAAGTTCTGGTGCCTAAAACTTATTTTCTTAACATTTGGTAAACAGTCGGTTGTTGTTGTTTACCTTGTCGGCGTTGTCCGCAGCCAGCAGGTTGGTGGCGAGCGTCTGCAGCTTGTGCTGGGCCATGTTCTTCAGCGCGGCCAGGCTGCGGCGAGTCATCGCCTGCTTCAGGTTGACGGCCGAGTGGCTCAGAGCGTCCACGGTGGCGGGAGCGAGCTCGTCGCAGGCGTTCAGGATCTCCACCGCCGTTATTCCCATCACGCAGCGGTCCAGCGCTCCTGAAAACAGGAACAAGAAAGTTCCTGACGGGGACTGCCATGCTGCGGCCACTTTAAACTTTTGATTTGACAGTACTACCGGTACATGTTGAGGTTCGCTCTCAGCTACCAACACAACAAATTTCAGCTCAACATGGCAACAAATCAATGAGTTATAGTCATTTTTTTCTTTTAAGCTAAGGTAGCCATCTTGGATTTTTGATTTGCAATCAGAATCTATAGCTGTGTCCCAATCCAACGGCTGAATACTTTGAAGACCGCATTTGAAGGCCGCTGATGTCACAGCGATGCGCCAAGGCCTGTCCCTATTCACAGCCGCTCACTTCCGGTCTACGTGGTCTTTGAAGGACCCGGCCTACGTCGACCGGGTAGGCCCGGTCCTTCGAAGTATGCAGCCGTTGGATTGGGACACAACTTATTAGGGATTGTTCTCAGCTGCCAAAACACCAAATTTCAACTTAATAGCTCTAGAAAACTCTGAGTTATAGCTATCTGACATTAGCTTTGGCGGCCATCTTGAATTTTTGAATTTGAAATCAGAATGTGTTGTGCATCACTGTCAGGAACCACCACACCAAATTTCAGCTCAATATCACTTAAAATAACAGTTATATTTTTCCCCTTTTAGCTAAGATGGCCATCTTGGATTTTAATTTGCATTAAGAACGTAAACAACCCCCTCTCAACTAGGACCACATCACATTTCAGCTCAATATCTCAAAGAACGACTGAGTTGTAGTCAGTTTTGAGTTTTCTGAGGTAGCTGTGGCAGCCATCTTGACCCAAAATGGCTCCAAAAGTTAAACAGTGTTTGTTTCAGGGACCGCTCCACTCGAAGTCATGTGACCTCACTGTAGCAGTTAGAAGCTGAGTTTTGTCGGTGTTTTTTCAATGAGAAAAATGGCGTTGCCATGGTAACTCAAAACACCAAAGTGCACACATCACGGTGTCGAGCCGGTGGCCTGGAGGATCTTCTCCATCCTCACGGTCTGTCTGGTTCTGAGTGAGAGGAGAACCATCAGAACCGTGTGTGAAGAAGAAGCCTTCAGAACTTGTCCTACCCCTGAGCAGACGCACAGGTGTATCAAAGCAGGGAAACAAAACGTGCAGGATGGTGTTCCTCAAGGACCACGGTTGGGAACCATTTTATTTTACCATATCCAAGTTTATAATCCCCGTTTTTATCCCAGTTTGTTCAGATTGATTTCACCTTGGGCTGAGTCAGTCGAAACTCCACTTCAGATGGCTCAACATGTGGCGGCCATCTTTGATTTTGACATGGCAACCCGTTTCCAAAGCTTTTCTTACGCCTGGATGTAGCTACACCAAAACAGAACTTGGCATCTCTTTTATGTTACAAGTGCTCACGACATTCATGGACAGACAGGCAGAGGATGTTTACAACTTCCCCTCATCGCTCCACGACGGGGCGAGCTGCCTCCGCACGTCAACCAGGCCGACGCACTTCCTGTTTTTAAATTCTCTCTTAAAACACTTTTTTCTCTTTGACTTTAACTCAGTTTGACGTCTTTTTTGTTGTTTTATAAATACTTTACAAATAAAGTTGTGTAGTTTAGCAAAGAAAAGCCCTGAAACCGAACACAAGACCAGCGGCGCCTCCACCCGCTCCTCACCCGTATCCATCTGCCAGACGTAGACGGAACCGTCCGAACACCCCACCACCAGGTAGTCGTCCGCCGGGCGCCACTTGATGACCTGAATGGGGAACAGGTGTCGTGACGCCAGCATGATGCACTTCCTCTCCCGGAGGCTGAGCAGGCCGACGGAGTGATCGCTGGCCACCGAGCAAACGCAGTGCTGCACCCGGGTCTGCAGAGACGAGACACATGCTCAGAACCGGAGCTGCATGAGACGGACGGGGGACGCAGAAGACGTGCTCGGTGTCTTACGCTGCAGTTCTCTGGCAGGACGATGAGCTGCGTGATCTCCCCCCCGTGAACGCAGAAGATGTGCTTCATCTCTCCAGTGAAGATGTCCCAGACGATGACGGAGAAGTCCACGCCTCCCGACACCAGCGAGCGCTGGTCGTATCGGGGGGACACCTGGTACGGGTACAGGACGCAGGTCACCTTGTTGCGGTGGCCCCGCAGGGTCCGGTGCGGCGGCCAGCCTGCAGGACGGACACGGAAAGAGCTAAAGAGCTGAAAGAAAACTTTTTCGGCTGATTAAAAACTGTTTTAGCTCAACACCGAGACAAAAAGACATCAGCAATGACCTCAAAGGAGTTAACGATTGATGCTTCTTGATCTGGGAAAGGTCAAAGGTCATTCCTAAAATGTTTGGCATCAATCTCTAGAGAGATCATTGAAAAATGGAATCAAAACAAAAAGCTGCACGAGCAGCAGCTAATTCACCTTAACGTCAAATGTTTTAGCTACTTTTACCTTAACTAGCCTTTTAAGACTAAACTCTTGGCCAGTGTTTCGCCATTGTTAGCTAGCCTGATGACTTTAAGCTAGTATTTTGCTCCTTGTATCTAGAATTTTGTTTCTTTTAGCTATTTTATCTAGCTTTTAGCTAGCATGTTGCTACTTTTAAATTTCAGCTAGACTTTGCTACTTTTGTCTTGTGGCTACATTTTTATTATGTTTAGGTTAGTTTAGGTTTTGGCTAACCTTTTGCTGGTTATAGTTAGCTCAAGGGTACGTTTAGCTTTTAACTAGTTTTTCCTCTAAGCTAGCATTTGTCCCATGTTTACCTTTTAGCTAGATTTTGCTAAGCTTAACTGGTAACTAGCATTTTTCTATTTTTAGCAACTTTGTTGAGACTTTTAGCATTTAGCTATCCATTAACTACTTTAGCCTTTTAATACTTTGTTTTTAGCAGTTTTGTTTTTGCTACTTTTAGCTGGCTCTTTGCCACTTGTACCTTTAAGCCAGCATTTTTACTACTTTTAGCTTCAAGCTACTATTTGTTATATTTAGCCTTTTGCTACATTTATCTTTAACCTAACCATTTCGGACACTTAGCTTTTAGCTAGCGTCTTTCTACTTTTGGCTAGTTTTTCTTCTACTTCCAGCTTTTTAGCCTTTTTCTACTTTCATGGAGCTTCTTTTAGCTTTCAGCTAATTTTGTTACTACTAGCTTTTAGCTAATAAGTTGCTACTTTTGGCTAGCCTTTTTCTACTTCCAGCTAGCATGGAGCTGTTTTAGCTCTCAGCTCAATTTGCTCCTTCTAGGTTTTAGCTAATATGTCTTTTTTATTTTTTTTACAGTCATCTACTTTTAGTTTTATTAGCTAACATTTTGCTGGTTGTAGCTTTTCTGTTGCTATGTTTAGCTTAACAATTTTTCTTTTACCTAGCATTTGCTATTGTTGTCTCTTAGCTAGTGTTTCAGTTTTTTCAGCAGCCCTTCAGCTCTCGGTCCACCCCCCCGCCTCACCCCTCCTGAGCATGTGCTCCCCCTGCAGCAGCTGAACGATGGCCGTCTGCGTGGCAGGAACCAGGATGATGCTGCCGTCTTCTCTTCCGCAGACCAGGCGTCCTTGAGACGGGATGTAAACGCTGGCCGTCACCTGGGGACAGAGACACGCCGTCCTCGAGTCCAAAAACTGATTTCACTGATATCATTTTGTTTTTTATGACAGAACAGCGAAGCTGGTCTGAACCTTGATGGGCTCTTCTTTTCCGGGCAGGACGCTGAGCTGGTCGATGATCCCCGACGAGACGGGCATGAGGCGGTCGAAGGCCTCCTGGAGGCTGACGGTGGACGACACCTGCAGCTCTGCAGACGGGGACACGGTAAAACCAGAGACAGTCTTTAAAGCGCAACTGAAGAGGAACATCTGGAGGCGACGTCTTATCGTGAACCCTAAACATTGACTATCAATGAACAGAATAAAAACTCTACCATTGTTTTATGTTAACTTTAATGAATATATTAAAACTTTCAAAATCTAAACTCGTTTTAAATTAAGACTCTCAAAGCCACAGACAGAAATGTCCATCCGTCCACCAGATGTCCCTCGAAGCTGCTGGACGACAAGTAAAATAGCAGAAAACATTAAAATAATGAAGTGTTTTCACATTTGTTGTATTTATTATAAACAGTATGGATCAAAGATCTTTAATGTTTGGTCTCGTTGTTGTCGTCTGTTAGAAAAATCTCAAACCACTGGATGGATTTTCATGAAAAGAAAACCTGCATGTTTATTTACAACCAGTTAACTTTTAGAGTCAACCTGATTCAAAATGGCTGCCACAGCTAACTGACTTTAGCAGACACCAAAATGACTGCCCATCACTTTGATCAATATTGAGCTAAACCTTTGTGTAGTGACAGCCGAGAGTCATCGTCAACACGTACTCTGAGTTTTAACAGACACACGGTGGGCGATTTTCATTGAATTTGTATTTTAGTGATTAAAAAAATAAAACCTCTAATTAAACATAAAAACAAGTCAGTAGTTTTCAAACTGGGGTGCGCCTCGTTCTGGGGGTGGCGTGATGTCGCTCAATGTTTTTCTTCCCAGGCTGGATCATGTAGCAGGTGGAACTAACGTTGCGGTGCCTCGTTTCAGCCCAAACCCATTTTAGAGACGAACAAAACAACAAATTGTTACTTTGTTTTTATTTTCTCTCTTTAACAGAACCAAAGTTTGGAGAATGGAGAAGTGCGCTTTTGGAAAACAGGGATTTTATTTAATAGTTTAAGTTAATTTGTTGTGTTTTTAATAAGATACGAGGCCGACGTCCGTCACTCAACGCATCAAGGGTCTACGTCAACCCAGCTGAGTTGAGTTCACCTCCACACCTGCCAGTTTGAGCGTTTCTCTCGCTGCTTTAGTTCTTGGATTTAAACAATGTTAACACTAAAATACAGACATCTGTATGGCCAAGATCGTAGTGAAGTATTTCACGCGTTAATATTTGGTTCATTCCATTTCAAGAACCAACAAAGAACCACGGTGATTTATTTATTTATTTAACAAACGCCGCCGGCAGAGTCGTCGTTACCTGCGCACGTTCCTGCTGGCTGCTGAGGCGACGCGTCCGGGACGCTCCACAGCGACAGCCGGCCCGCCGAGTCTCCCTGGACCAGCAGCTTGTGGAACGGTTCCCGCCGGCCGAAGAAGAACCGGGTCACTGGAGGACAGATCAAGAGCTGCAGACAGTCGGAGGGGAGAAATAAAATCAGTTTGACCACATGAAGGTCCGCTGCCGTGTGTGGGCTGGCTCTTGGTTCAGGCAGAGCGGTAAAAGGTGCAATAATCTGTAACTTTGGGCCGACTGAAGTGAAACAGGAAGTGGTTGGTTTTGCTCGTGAGAGCTCTTCAAACAAACAAACAAACAAACAAACAAACAAACACAACAAACGAGAGGAGAACCAACCACCTCTGATTCAACACAGTGCCTGGAACCAAACGGGTGACAGCCGACAGGCAGTCCAGATGTTCTGAAGTGGGGTTCTGTGGAAATCTTGTGAACAATTAAGGTCTTACCTGTTGCAGATAACTCTTTAAATGTCAAATAAATTAAAATAGTTTAAATATCATTTTCCTCTTCACTTCATCAAACTTCAAGATCATCTGTTAGAAGCTAAGAATGGTCGTACCCGACGGTATCGCCCGCCAGCAAAGGCAGAGCAACAATGTTTTCACCCAGGTCTACGTGTGTTTATTTGTTCATACTGACAGCAAAATATCTCATGGCACACTGGATGCATTTTAACGACACTCTCAGAAAGTAATCACTACTTGGTGTGGTAGTAGCTGAAAGTCCTTGAAAATATGTACTCTGAGCGCTAACAGATCATTTGGGATTTTATATGTAATCACGCAGAAATGTATTGTCAGGTTTTGAGCACAACAGTCAGTGATCTCAAGAAAACGAGTTTTCCTGAGTGAATAATTAATAAATAGATTCATAGACTGGTCAGAAACCACACTGCCATTAATAACAGTTTCGGCTGTTCTCAGCAGCTGAAGAAACTGACGACAGCACAAAGGTTAAGACAATGGACAGGTGTCTCCACTGGTCCTGTTAGACCTCAGTGCTGCATTTGATCACAAGATTTTACTACAGAGACTTGAATATGATGTAGGGATTACAGGAACAGCTCTAAAATGGTTTAAATCATTTATCTGATAGATTCTAGTTTGTAAATGAAAATAATAAATTATCTTCATACACCAAAGTTAGTCATGGAGTTCCTCAGGTTTCAGTGCTTGGACCAATACTCTTCATCTTGTACATGCTTCCATTAGGTAAAGTTATTAAACAGCATGGGATCAATTTCCATTGTTATGCTGATGATACACCGTTATATTTGTCCATTAAACCAAATGAATCCAATCAGCTACTTAGACTACAACATGTCTTGAAGACATAAAAACCTGGATGACCCTAATGTTCCCCTTTTGAACACAGACTGAAGACTGAAGTTTTAGTTTTTGGACCTGAACACCTTAAATGTTTCAGTCTTTCTCCTCCTTGGATGACATTAATCTGCCTTCAGTTCTAATGTTAAACATCTTGGTGTTATTTTTGATCAGGACATGTCTTTTATCCTCCACATTAAAAATGTTACTAGAACCTCCTTCTTCCAC
>JARVGV010000578.1:28550831-28561572 GCA_031762435.1 Hypsolebias longignatus | reverse complement strand
AAGTCTGGGCCTCCTTACTTAGGCTGCTACCCCCACGACCCGACCCCGGATAAGCGGAAGAGAATGGATGGATGGATTGAATTGAAACTTTTGCACACACGGTCAATGTCCAGGAGGAGGGGACCTCCGCCAGATCCTCCATTTGAAGGAGGGAACCTCCTCCAGATCCTCCTAGAGGATCTCAAAGCCCCACACCCCCCCCAGACCTGAGAGGACCCTGAAGGCTCAGCTGATTCCTTCAGGTGAGGAGCAGCAGCTCAGCCAGACGAGGATCTGGTTCTTCAAGTCCTGGTCCACACCTCATGGCCCCAGGTGAAGGCTGGAGAGCAGACGGACCATTAAACCAGCAGGTGAAGCTTTCAGCTCATCTCCTGTTAGAAGATACCTGCAGAAGCAGCTAAAACTATATGAACACGCCCTGACAAGCTGTTATTAACAGCTTCAACGAACAAAAAACAAAAAAAAATGACCAAATTATTATGAACCTGTGTAAACACTGAGCCCAAACCCATCCAGATCAAAGCTGTAGCTCCAGAGTGACATGAAGTCCTCAGCTGTCACCGTCATGGCGGTGAAAACAAACATTGAACGCATCACCAGCTCGCGCTCACGAGCTGCGCTAGCATCTATAATATCAGCTGAAACTCGGCTAATAACAGTTTGAAAGGTAGCATGTCACTCACGGACGTCAGGTAACGGACAGCATTGCGGATAATGAAAGCAGGAGCAGCTGACAGCCGTAGAGGACGGCCAGGTTAGCAAGCTCAACTACATCACCGACACTTCCGGGATTAGCGCGGCGGCTAACGGAGCCAAAACAATCCGACAAAAAAGATAAAAACGTACCGGAAAGTCAGGCTCTACTGGGGCATGTCCGTACAGCGGAGGCCCTTCGGACAAACAGCTCCTCCTGCGACAAGTAGAAACAAAAATTATCCTGATTCTGCGCCGCTTTAGCTCGTTTCTTCGTTCCTGTTCGGTCAGCTGATCAGACGGAAGCTGACATTCACTTTCGGTCTAACAAAATAAAACGAATGAAAACAAAATAAATAAATAAAACGAATGAAACGTAAACATTGCATTAAAAAAGTAATAAAATGTTGAACTAGATAAATTACTCATTAAATAAATCACTCATCAGCTGTCTGAGGTTATAAAAACTGGTCTTGACCACCACTGTAATCTGGGAATCTAATTTAAAATCACTGTCCTTACTACAGTAAACAAATGAACAAATTGTTTGCTGTCAACAATAAATACCTGGGGTTTTACACTTCATAAGGATCATGTGCTCCCTACCACCTCATGCATGTGCATATTATCTTTTTTCCACATTTGTGTATTGATAATTTCACATGTGTATTTTTTATGTATAATTAGAACATACTGTAGCCTTGAATTTCCCCTTGGAGATGGATGGATGGCTAGAGTGAGAGAGAACTAAAGAAGAAAGAAAGAAAGAAAGAAAGAAAGAAAGAAAGAAAGTATGCAGGCATCCTATCCATATCTATCTATCTATCTATCTATCTATCTATCTATCTATCTATCTATCTGTCTGTCTGTCTGTCTGTCTGTCTGTCTGTCTGTCTGTCTGTCTGTCTGTCTGTCTGTCTGTCTGTCTGTCTGTCTGAGTCACGAGGACTAATTTTCAAGAGAGACCTGTTAGTTAAAATTGCAATTAAAATCAAATAAAATAAGTTATAAACAGTCAAATCAAGGTGCCATATAAAACTAGGTAAATGCTTAAAATTAAAAATTTCATTAATTCAACCTTTATTTAGGCAGGTTAATCCCATTGAGCCTTACAAGAGAGACCTGGTTTCAAAAAAGAATAATGACAACAGCAACAACAATAGCCAATCATAACAGAGGCATACAGATTTTTTTTTTAAAACAAGTTTAAAAAAATGTATGTCAAAGTAGCAAAACAGACAGATTATAAGGCAAATGTAGAAAGCTAAAAACAGGAACATGTCTGCATTGGTTTTTGCCAGGGTTCCAACAGATTCTCAAATTAAACATTCTAATAAAATAAACCATAAAATCTCCACCTTAACAAGATTTATGCTGCTTTGATACGTAAACGTTTAAAACTCAAACAGGACGTTTGAAGTTTCACGTTAAAAGATCTGTGCTTTTATTTTGTAGTGGAGGGAAGCAGAAGTTGTTCTTGTTTGTAAACGTAACTTCCGTTTCACGCTCTTAAACCCAGACCTGCACGTGTTTGAAAGGTTTCTAAGAGTTTTCAAAAGCATTTAACCTTATTTGTATCGCCTTTTCGGACATCGGAGCTGGTGTTGGACCGTACGCGGACTCTTTAAAGTTGTTTGACTGATTTCTTGGTACTTCACGGAGGAGAAACGGACATTTTTCATGCTAGTTTTTATTTAGCCGAGCAGCTAGCGACACGAGCTGCTAGCTAACATGCCCGGGCTTGTTCCTTGTGTCACGAGCCACAGCGACGGAGACGCGACGTTAAAGGCTCGACAGTTGGTTTTAATGAATTAAAGAGAATTTAAATGGATTACCAGTTTCCTCAGCAGCTGTTTCCCTCTTTTTACAACAACGGACCGCCGTCGTTTTCGGTCTCGAGCAGCGGAGAAGCTGGAGGATGGGGCTCTTACGACGGAGTTTTACTTCTGGTGAGGGACAGGAAGTCAAGTTAAAGCTTTTTTAATTTGTACCTGTGGGTTTGTTTTACTCCTGACAAAGGGTTTCAGGTCTCTCTTGTAAATGAGTCCTCGAGGCTCAATGAGATTAACCTGCCTAAATAAAGGTTGAATGAATGTGTAAAGGACGGAGCACCATCGATCCAAATTCCCAACTATTTACAGATTATCATAAATATATCAGACTTATCACAGTTCACGTGAACGTAACATCATTAAAGCTCTGAGAGGACTACATCTACTTCAATCCTCTTTGTGCAGGAATCGTCCTCATGATGTCTCTGTGTGAGGTGGTGCACGTCTACGAGTTCCTGCCGTCTCGCAGGAAGACTGAGCTCTGCCACTACTACCAGCGTTTCTTCGACGCCGCCTGCACGCTCGGGGCCTACCACCCCTTACTGTACGAGAAGAACCTGGTCAAACGCATGAACCTGGGCTCCGACCGTGAAATCTACATGGACGGACGGGTCACGCTTCCTGGGTTCAGCGCGATGAACTGCACGACGGATGGAGCGCCTGAACCCTGACGCTCCCACAAACCCTGCATGAAGAGCAAAGACAGATGCATGAAATCCTCCCAGTCACTGCCAACCCAGATCCACACCGTCAGTACCACACGCTGTGGACGTCTTCATCGTAGCACTTAGCGTCCACTGAGCCACAAACTCCTGTAAATATCATTAGATCCATATAAGTACTTACATATACTAAAAAAGTATAGAAGTCTTCACTTTTTAAAGCCATATTTTTATTTTGAAAACTTTATACTTAACATTTCTGCCAAACATTAACTGAAGCACTTAAGGTTTATGGAAACAAAGTGAAATGAGTGTAGAAAACAGATTTTTTTAAATATATAAAAACAAAATACATTTTGCCTGCAAGATTAGCCAATTTCGAGTTTGATTTACAATCTTCAAGACTTCAGTTTCCACATAAAATAAATAAATATTACAAGTAAAGGGACGTTCATCGTAAACTGAATAGATCGGAGTGGTGGTGCAGCGGTTAGAGAAGGTGGGCCTGTGATCGGAAGCTCGTCGGTTCAACTCCTCGGACAGATAACATCAAAATGTGGGTGGGAACGGTGAAACATCCACACCTGCCTCCACCCACATTTGCCCTACCCTGAGCTCTTGAGCAAGGCTCTTAACCACAACCATCAGCTCCCAAAACAGGTCTCTCTTGAAAATGAGTCCTTGTGACTCAAGACTCTCGGTATAAATAAAGGTTAAATAAAATAAAATCTGAAGGACATAAATAGTCTGTAAGATTAAAGAACAGGAGACTAAACTGTTAGATAAGTGGTGTTAAATTGATTTAGGTCTTTTTAGAAAATACTTGTTGTTTCTTCAAATCTGTTTTCAAGTTTCACTGATGTGTTGGTTTCTGACAGCTTAAAGTCCATCTGTTCCACCACAGCTCCCAGTCTGTAAACCGCTCGCTAAATGTCTAGATTTATTTAAAACAAACAGTTCAGGAGCGGAGCAAAATTAAAGGTGAATTAATCAGATTACTTCCAGCAGCAGATTAATCTTAATCTGTAACACACTAAACACAAGACGGTGAGCCGAGTTCACAGAAGACCCAAACCACATTAAACACTGATGGAAAAGACACTGAGTTACAATAAAACTTTTTATTTAAGCTCCCGAATTTAAGATTCAACATGAGAAATGATTTAATTCTCATAAATAAAACTATCTTTACTGCTAAATTCTATTTTGAACCCTGAAAATAAGATTTTTATTTAAAATAATCTGCTTTAGTTTTCACATTTAGAGGCATTTGTGTTATTTTGTTCTTAGTCCTGACGGTTAGTTTGTGGTTTGTTTGTTTGTTTATTTGTTTGTTTTGAATGTAAAGTTATAAATCAGGTTAGGGTGAGCTCGTTACAGACATCTTTGCTTTCCCAGCATCATATTCAGCTCCGTCAGTGCAGTTTACAGTTGTCTTCAGTGCAAACAGACTTGTTTTCGTTGTTTCTGAGCTCATTTCTGCTCTGGGTTTTAGTTTGGGGGTGTTTTTACCGCCCTGCTTGCACGGCTGTTTTAGAGATCCAGTTTGTTGACCACCTGTATTTAAAGCAAAAAGCCGGCGGTTGTTTTAGTTGGTCAGGAGGTATGTTTCAGAACACTGTCTACTTCTTGGGTGTGATTTGCAGCACTGAACGTTTCGAGTTCATCTGATTTTCATCTTTCTGTTCGTCCTTCAGCCTCGAGTAGCGTCGACCAGTTGGAGATCCAGTATTGGGAGACAATAGTCAATGAGTGTTTGTGACAGTCAGTAAGTTCTGAACGTCTGCAGCCAAACAGCCAGTAAGTCGTGCGACCTGCCTCAGCCCACTCTGTACCCACCACGGCAGCTGCGCGCAGTTTTAAAATGAAACTGGCAGATTTGGATCAGTTTTGTCCTGTTTATTTTATTTTTATTCATCATTAGTGGTTTTTAAATCTGGACGTTAAGCTTTGGATGTCTCATGTCAGCGGAGCGCCCTGTGCAGGGGTCAGAAAACTGCTCCAGCACAGCTGGGAACGGTCTGAGTAAATTAGAGCCTTTGGGGGAAAACTTTGAGCACAGTTCTTTTGAACATGCTCAAAACTGAAGAGACTGTGATCCTCTGGGACTCGTGAGGAAACAGAACATCCACAAACACATTGGGATGTTCTGAAGACGCCCTGAGGAATGCCGATCACCAAGTCGTCTCCGCAGTGTGACAGCACCTTTAGATTTAAAATCCAACTGTTAGTTAAGTTGTTGGCACCATTCCTCATACTGAAAGTCAGACATTTGTCAGTTTTTAGTGAAAGCTGGTCAAAATGTCCCAACAAGCCTGAAAAGGTTGTCTTCTAACGCTGTGGTTCCCAACCCTGGTCCTTGAGGAACACCATCCTGCATGGTTTAGTTGCGTCCCTGCTCCACCACACCTGATCTGAATGAACGTGTGGTTAACAGGCTTCTGCAGAACTGGAGGAAGGAACTAAATCACTGAATCAGGTGTGTTAAAGCAGAGAAACAACTAAAATGTGCAGGATGGTGTTCCTCAAGGACCAGGGTTAGGAACTAACGGTTTCTGCATGGCGTTGTGTTGACTCTGGGCTGGCGCCTCGTTACAGGCGAACTCAAATCTGCTAACCTATGCATGCATGGCTTTTATGTTTTCAGCACCATCACATGACCCAGCTGCCAGGAGCATCGCTTCCTTCTCTGTTAGTACTGGTGCATGTTGAAAATGTATAAAAACCTTTAAGTAATGTAGCGGGAGGAGACAAGAACAAAGTAGGGTGACCTGTACCTCCACGGTACAATGCAGCTTAATGTTTGTCCTCAGTGTATTTTGATCAGCATGCCAACAGACAAAGATCATGTGTGTGCTGACTCTTACAGAATGGAGCTGAAGTTATTTGATTCATCATGGTTTATTTGGGCAAACAAACTGGTCACATGACCTGAACTGGATTGTCAGACCAGACGTAGTTATGCCGAAGCCCAAACTGAATGTAAGCACAGTAATATGCTGAAGACCGGTCCAGTTTAACTGCCATTTAAATAGTTGTTTGGTTTGTGCGGCTTTTACCAAGTACCAGTAACTTTACAGCTAAAAGGAGATTATTATGTCATCATATACTTTGAGAAGCTGCTGTCTCCTTCCATCTGATCGATCAGTTTGTGGAAGCCTGCGGCCGAGCAGCACATCTCCATTCTAGGCAGAGCATGACGGCGTGACGAGGACTGCAGTGTTGTAGAAAATAACAGAAAGAAGTGGCTAAATTAGTTTTTCCAAAGGCTTCTCACCAGCTTGTTGTATGTAGCCACTTTGTAGCAACTGCAGTTTAGTTTGTATATGCATTTCTTTTTGTTCACAAAACTAAACTCTGTGCCAAAAAAAGTATTCAATATGACAAAATGACCAACCTATGTGTAGTAACTGCATTTTGAGCATCTATGCTAACATTCCTAAAGGCACTCGGTGCAAAGTCATGAAGACAAGAAGAAAAAAATTCATAAATCTTCTTATACCGAGGATTAATTTGTCTTTATGTTGTAAGTTTGTAAACTAATGAGATGCCACCTACCACGTGTTTACCTGCAGAAACATCCGACGTGACTGAAAATAGGTGAAACGGTAAACGTACTGGCCTTTTTGTAAATGAATGCCAGGCTGTTTTTGCTTCGTCATGCTTGATCTCAGTTACTGTATTTGTTCTTGATAGTTGATTTCCTCGTGTGTGTTTTTTTAACCGTACCTGCAAACTTGTCACTTTTTGGCGAAAATTGCCGATTTCAATCAAAAATGTAATTTACGTGAATCAGATCTGAAGAGGTTTTTTATTTATATATATTTTTTTTGAGTGGGGGCGTGTCAGAGGAAGTGTAGACGGCATAATTTCCCATTGACTGGATTTACACAGCACTATAAATCATGCTAGCTAGCTCGCAACCTGTGCTTGCAACATAGCTTGCACTAACTCATAAGCGCTAAGCTGGCACACATGCATAGTACTAGCTTGGCACTGGCAAGGGGGGGATGCATTAGAGAAGCAGAGTGCTATGTATATAGCATCTTAGCTAGCATGTTTGTATTGCACACCACTAGTTTAGCGCTTCTTGATAGTTGATTTCTTCATTATTTTTTTTTTTTTACTGTCCCTTCAAATTTGTCGCTTTTTGGCAAAAAGTGCCAATTTCAATCAAAAATGTAATTTACGTGAATCAGATCTGAAGAGTTTTTTTTGGGGTGGGGGCGTGTCAAAGGTGGGGCAGACAGCATAATTTCCCATTGACTGGATTTACATAGCACTAAGCTAGCTCTACATAAATCACGCTAGCTAGCTCGCAACCTGTGCTTGCATCATAGCTTGCACTAGCTCATAAGCGCTAAGCTGGCGCATTTACATAGTGCTAGCTTAGCGCCGGCAAAGGGGGATGCGTTGGAGAAGCAGAGTGCTACGCCTGTAATCTCTTAGCTAGCACGTTTGTATTGCACACCGCTAGCTTAGTGCTACATATTTAAGAAATTAGTTTTTGTTTACTAGCTATCTTTCCTGTGTATGTCCTAATTAAATTAGGATTATGTTAGTACCATAAATGTATTTTTTACCTGAAGCATGTTGTCCCCTAATTCTTGGAATATAACAGAATGATTTATTTACATGTTAAAAATTAAAAAAATCTTCTGGGTCGGGGGTCCTTTGCCCCGCCCCTTCACTACAGGCGCCATGTTTGTCTCCTTTTTCATCCCCTGTGAGTTGCAGGTACGTTTGATGTTTAGCAGCAGATTAATTTATATTTCCACCTAAATGTCTTTTGCCAGATTCTACATTTGTCAGATTTGCCATGTTAGTTTACTTACACAGACTCAAGCTTCTGGGGTTTTATTTTTTTATTTTATTTTATTGCAAATTCGTCTGTTTACATTGAATGTGGACCCAATATATTTGAAAAACTTAACAGAGCAAACACTGTCAAGCTGCACTGTCTGATACAGTTCAGGATGTTGAATAAACCCTTTGCATCGAGTACCTTTAAGGTTAATAAATCGTAGTTCAAGTCTTCGAGAATAGTTATTTGTTTTTTGTAATCACTTCATTTACGGGGACTTTTTGTTCAGTGAGCAAACGCTTGAATAACTGATGTCACTGCTTTTCAGATTAAATACGAGAAAACATTTCTATGCAGTTGTTCAGAAATCAGCATGTTGTGAAGCCTTTTGGCATTTTGTTGTTATTTTTTACCTTCATCCTCTCTCAGAGGGTTGTTAATACATTTAAGTTGTTAATTTTCTGTTATTTATAGATATTTTATTTGATGTCATTTCCTCTGTGCTCCTGGCTGCGTCATCGTGGGAACAAAAATGCAAAACAAACTCATTTCAGCCAACTTTGTGCAGCAAAACAGACTTCTAATGATACTGTCTTTTTTGTCATTTTTGCTGTTTTTTTATGTATGAAAGATGTATAAAACTATTAATTCCCAGCACCATCTTCAGATCTTGTTTAATTTATTCTTTTTTATTTTTTTTAATCTTTCAGATTATTATGGATTGAAGCTCGAGTTCAGGTCTTACTGAAGTCCAATACCCACCATTATAGTCCTAAGTGCTCTTAAGGAGTAATCACTGTCGTGGAATATGACGGTCATATGTATTTATTTATTTTTTTGCCGAACCGGCAGAAATTAAACTAGAACCGAACGAGTTTATGTTAAATGAAACCAAACAAAAATTAAGGTTGTGAAGATTTATTTATCAGAAATATTATGATAAATATTTATAAAACACTCTTTTTCCCCAAAGAAACAGAATGTCTTGTCTCCTAGCGCCTAAATGGCAGACAGAGTTTTTGCCTGTATCTGTTAGCAAAATATCTCATGAATCACAGGATGGAATTAATTGATATCTCAGAACTCCTGGATTAACAGCTGCATCTGTTAAAGTTTGAAGTCAAGCTGATTCAAGATGGCCGCCACAGCCAGGTGACCTCAGAAAACACAACAATGGCTCCAACTCTGTCATTTCTTGACTTGCTGCTGAACCCAACACTTAATCCAAGTGCTGCTGCTTGTTCCAGATTTTTTTCCTATTTCACATGAACTTTTGCTTCTTGACCCTGTTTGTCTGTTAGCAAAATATCTCACAAATCACTGGACATATTTTACTGGAACTTTTTGGAACAAATCATTGGCTGTATGTCTAATTATAATCCAGTCCAAGATGGCTGCCATAACTAATTGATATCGTCCTCAAAAAAGGCTCTAATTCAGCCATTTTTACAGATTTGAGCTCAAAGTTGTTCCCAACACAGACTGCAAGTGTCAGAGCAATGTTTTTTAAAAGGTTTGACCAAAAATGGCTACAGCTGTCATTTCTCCACAAAAGACTAATTGTTCTCAAACTGTGGCAATATGGCGGCAGGTTCAAGGTATGCTTTGATATTTTAAAATTTAGAAAAATGTAATTAAAAAATAGCTCAATACAGTACAGTATATCTATTGAGTTGTTTTTCTAAAGACATTCTGAATTTCTTTTACATTATACATTACAGTATAAGCTTCACTTTCTGTTAAAAACTCGTCTTTCATTACCAGCTATTGAAACAAAATGCCTCAGGTAAAACTGTTTCACTATAAATTCATTTATTCAACCTTTATTGGTACAGGTTAGTCCCATTGAGCTTCAGGGACTCATTTCCAAGAGAGACCTACCCCATTGAAGCAAAACCTCTCTCTTTGAAATCAAAGCCCTCCCACCAGTGAAGTAAAAACGCTAACTGTAAAATGTTCCCATTTGAGTAAAACCAGTCTGGACAGGGACAAAAACCAGTCTGGACATGATGGGAGGTTCTCTTGACGCAGAAGTATTTCAGTAAGACAGAAAAATTAGAGTTTATGTTTGACAGACTCAAACTACCAAACAATATTATGTTTGTTAGCAAAATATCTCTTGAACCACTGGATGGATTTTAATGAAACTTTCAGAGAATAATAATTTAATACACTTTTACAATCCTTTAGCATTTGTAGCCAATCCAGTTAAAGATGGCACCCACAGCCAACTGAATTTATTACACACTAAAAGAGTTATAATTTATTAATTTTTACATGTATTAAGATAAAATTTGGTGTGTTAGTAGACGAGAGTAATTTGCAACATAAACTTTGAGCTTGACACATTGCATGAGATGTTTCGCCTTAAACTTTAGCATCAATAGTTGGAGTCGACACTTTTGTCTGTTAGCAAAATATCTCATGAACCACTAGGCTGATTTGGATGAAACATTCAGAAATTGCCTTTTGATAGAGATCCACAAATGTTTACATTTTGAAGTCAATCTGATGTTAAATGGCTTTTACATCTAATCAACATTAAAAAACAGAAAAATGGCTGTAACAATCAAAAATGCTTTTCATTTTCAAAATAAAGCTGCATGTTTTGACTCATAAATAAAATTAAAAATAAATCATCCAAACTGAAACTGTCCCACTCAGGCAGTTTTTATTTTTTTCATTTAAAAAAAAAAAAAAAAAACACTTTTTTTTTTGTTTTTTTTTTTTTTTTTTTTGTTTTTTATTAA
>JARVGV010000578.1:28488017-28498743 GCA_031762435.1 Hypsolebias longignatus | reverse complement strand
CATCCATCCATCCATCCATCCCTCCCTCCATCCATCCATCCATCCATCCCTCCATCCATCCGTCCATCCGTCCATCCATCCATATCACACATTACGATAACAACTACAGAAATATAAATTTACTGTGCAGTCCTTAATGTCTTACCTGCTTGAGCCCAGAGCCCCTCAGAGCTGCTGGTCCACTCCGAGGTTCTGGAGGAACCGGATGGAGGCCAGTCTGCGCTGGAGATCCGATCCTTTGGTGAAGGTCTGGGACTGGACTGTCCCTGAGGTCCCTGCCTGGAGACCAGCGGGGGCCCCGTAGACTCAGGGACTTGACTGTAGTGCTCCGACTCTAAGGACAGGCTCTGTCCAACAGGGGCTGTTTCCATGGAAACCGAGCTGGCTTCCAGCCTTAGTCGGACCTCCAAGAGGTCCAGAGGGTCAGGGATCTCCTCCTTCTTCTCTGGGATCTCCTCCGTGTGTTGGATGTAAATCTGAGGAACGGTCCTTCCTGAGGGGGGAGGTTCAGGAGACTCTGTGAGGCAGGGCAGAAGGGCAGAGATGGTCCTCCCAGAGTCCCTGAGGGGGGCGTTCAGAGGCCACACTCCTCCTGAACCTGGTCGCATGGGGGCCTCCTCTTCCTCCTCATCATCATCCTGAGAGACAGCCGACTTGTAGCTCTGTCTGTGTCTGAAGCGGCGAGCAGGAACCTGCTGAAGTCCTCTGGGGGGGTCTGGTTCCTGAAGTCTCAGTGCTGGGGGACCAGGACTGGGGACAGAAACCAACCTCTGCTGTCCCAGTTTGGTGTTCTGGTCAGGACCAGAAGACTCAGACAGACCCCCCACCTGAACCTGTCTAATTACTGGGTCAGCACTAATGTTTACCTGTTGTTGACTCCGTCTAATTAATGGTTCAGGGCTGGTGTTTCTGATGTTTACTTGTTGTTGACCCCACACCTGAACCGGTCTAATTACTGGGTTTGAACTGATATTTACTTGTTGTTGACCCCCCACCTGAACCGGTCTAATTACTGGGTTTGAACTGATGTTTACTTGTTGTTGACCCCCCACCTGAACCGGTCTAATTACTGGGTCAGCACTGATGTTTACTTGTTGTTGACCTCCCATCTGAACCGGTCTAATTACTGGGTCAGCACTGATGTTTACCTGTTGTTGACGCCGTCTAATTAATGGTTCAGGGCTGGTGTTTCTGATGTTTACTTGTTGTTGACCCCCCACCTGAACCGGTCTAATTACTGGGTCAGCACTGATGTTTACCCGTTGCTGACTCCGTCTAATTAATGGTTCAGGGCTGGTGTTTCTGATGTTTACTTGTTGTTGTTCTGGAAGTTGTTTGTTTGTTTTTGCCTCCACGTTGTTGTGGTTCTTCCCCACGAACCCAGCCGCTGGCAGGGCCGCGTCCCTCTCGCTCTGTCCCGGCGGGGCGCGGCTCCCCGCCCGCTCCGCGTTCACCGCGACGGGCTCCGTGTAATTCCCGGCGCGTGACGAGTCCCGCCCGTCCCCGGAGACGTGTCCTCTGAAGTTCTTCCTGAGGACGACGTGGGACGCCCCGTCCACCTGCTTCACGATGGCCACGGAGTTCACGTACTTTTTGAAGAGCTCCCGGTTCCGGTCTCGATTCGCGGGGTCCTGCAGGAAGACTTTGAAGTGGAGCAGCAGGTCCGAGTTCTTGGCCGAACCCCCGCGGCTCTGGAGGAACCACAGCACCGAGTCCTGGGTGAAGTCCGCCGCCATCCCTGCGGTGGTTCGTGGATCTCAAAGGTCGGACACTTGGTTTAGTCGAAACATAACAAGCCCCGCCCACCTCAGGTATTTAACCCCGCACTCACCTGCTGCATCAGGTGACCCGGATGTGAAGCTTTAAGTTTCTTAAAACACATTTATGGAAACTTTTTACAAAAATATAAACCTTGATTTTATGTTATCATTTTAAAATGTATTTTCAAATCATCCAGGTAATAAAACCTGCTGGGTCCATGCAGGTGATTTGATAAACCTGCCCCTCTTTGCAGTTTTACATTCATGACGTCTGTTAGCAAAATATCTCATGAATCACTGAATGTATTTTAAAGAAACTTTCAGAAAGTAACGACTGGATGAAAATCTACACTCTTTGCATTTTGTGGTCAACTTGATTCAAGATGGCCGCCAAAGCCAACAGACTTTATCAAACACAAAAACTCTGATAACTCAGTGAATTCTGCAGATTTTGAGGAATAATTTGGTGTGGTAGTAGCTGAAAGTCGCCCCCAACAAAAACTTTGAAAAAAACAGCTAAAATTAAAGTCACAACTTTATCTAAAATAACCAAAAACAGGCTGTCAAAGTGCTTTTATTGAAGAACAACATCGAATAACCCGACTCGTTTTTTTTTTTTCTTTTCCGACACAAATATTCTCAGGCGGACGACTTCAGCACGTCGTTTACGTAGAGTTAACCGAAACATCCAGAGAATCAAAACGTAGTTTATTATCGTACAAAATTAAATATCTTTGGGGATTAAACCGTCCTGTAATCCTTCATTCTGTTTTATTTCATAAATAAAACGGCAGGAAGTTAAAAAAAGTTCCTTCAGATGTGCCGACAGTTTGTTAGCGTGCCGTGAAATGAAAAATAAAACCTGTGAAAAAAGAAGAAACTAGCGTGAAACAGTCCGACTGCGGCCGAGTGCTCAAAGCTGCGTGGACGGACAGGAAGTCACGGACAGGAAGTCGCCGACGCCGTGAAAGAAGAAGTTTTAGCAATGTTGGCGTTCGTTTTTTTTCCCGTGTGTAGACTGTACATGTGCGAGGGCAGGGCGGACAGGACTTCCTCCTCGTTTCTGGGGTCGTTTCGCCCGGTCCAAAGGAGTGACGACTTCCTGGAGGTCCCTGAAAGCACCACCCAGGTCGTTAACGGACAGTTTGATCGTTTGGGTCCCGTCTTGGTTAAAAAACGTTTTTCGACCCCAATCGACCTGAAAACAACGACGACACGTCTGTTGACCCATTTATTCTCTCAGCTCAAAACAGTTTCTGGAAATCCTCCGACAGGAACCAGGCGTGGTTCAGAACGCCGCTTTTTTTCAACATTTTTACAGTGATGTAACTGTGGTGGGTCTGGAGGAGTGGGCGGAGCCTGTAGTCACAAAGGGCGGAGCCAGAGGGGAGCGGGACGTAGAGCAGCCGCGGGCCTCAGCCAGCTCCGCCGGCAGACTCTCGAGCAGCCCGGTCAGCTGCTCCTCCCCCTGCCGGATGAGGTCGTCCAGGTGGCGCTGGCGGATCAGGAGGGAGGGTTTGGCGCTGACGAAGCGGCGGTAGTCGCGGAGCTGGGCTTCGGTGAGGTAGCCGGACAGAATGGCGTGGACCACACGCTGCCGACGGTCCAGGTTCTCCTTCAGCTCCCGGGCGTCTTCGGTTTGGAGGAGGAGCAGAGAGCGTTTGTGATGAAGGGAGTCCTGAGGACGACAAAAAACACGAGTTTCATTTCAAAGACACAAACTTTTAGCAGTAATCCCCATTTAGTTGTGGAGTACCTCAAGGCTCTTCACTAGGAACATGTTTTTAATCACTGTATAGAAAACGCTGGAAAAGTCTCGAGTCGCCCACAGTTTTAGTATTTTCCTTCAAATCTGGATCAATAGTTCTCCAGACTTTCTGAAGTTTTTCTTTGGACTTCGGCTGCTTTTTCAGTTTCACTTCTTGTACCTGATCATTTTCACAGAAATGTTCATTTACCTGTTTAACAGCCAGGTAACTCTGGATCAGTCTGAAGGAATGAACCAGAGTCCAGCTCCTCAAGACAGTTTATCTCTGGCCCTCAAACTGACGTCTGGACGTGAGCGCCCTCTAGTGGCGAACTCAAAACATTTAGCTGTTTGTAATTTAGGGCCGTGACTGTTGGCGACTAGTTGGAGACTCAAACTAGAAGTTTGGCAGTTTTACAGGTGTTTTTTTATTTTTTTCAGCAGGACACCTGATTGGGAGTCAGTCTGGGAACATCTGGCAGGTGTGCTCCAGGTGGGCGGAGCCTCACCTTCTCCTCGGCGGCGCCCTCCATCCTCTGCAGACAGAGTAGCGTCCTGTCGATCCGGGCCAGGCGGCTGCACAGAGATAGCAGCAGGTGCACGATCCTCTCCAGGTCTCCTGCGGACAAACAGAACCGGGTCAGCGGAGGGTCCGACACGCCACGGGAACATTTATCCATCGGACTCGTACCGACGAACACGCTGTACTTCTCCCTCTCGTTGGGTTTTAGCCGATCCTGGATCAGGACCTCGAGGCTGGACCCGAGAGCCCGGTGTTGCCTCAGCTCCTCACTCAGGGCCCGTTTCTGCTGCTGCAGCGCCGCCACGCTGCTCCTCAGCGCCTCGCAGAGCGCCACCTGGAGGACAGGAGGAGAACCGTCAGACCAGCACTGCCTGTTTCAGATCAATCGTGTTGTTTGTCCAGAACGCAACTCGTTTTTGTTCTGCGTCAACAGTTCATGTCTCAAAACGTTCGGCTCGTTCCTGCTGGGACTTCAGCTGTTTGTGCCAGCTGTACTTTTTGAAACATTTAGCTTTTTCGGCCATGTTTTTCTCCTTGAGCTCTCTTCACGTCCTTCAAACTCTTTGAGCTGTTCACAACTTTTACTGCTCATTCAGCTAATTTCAGCTCTTTTCTTCTTTTTTTTTTTTTTAGCTACTTTTGGGCACTATTCTGCTAATTTTACCTTTTTGTTGCCAATTTTGGCCTTTTGTGCTTCTTTATAATAATTTCCACTTTTTATCCTCCTTTCTTTCTCTTTCTGCTAATTTTAGCTTTTTTATTTTAAAGGTTTTTCCAAGCTATTTTTTTCATCTAATCTTTTTTGTCATCTATTCAGCCGCTCTCGGCCTATTTCAGTTTATTCGGCTCATTTCTGCTGTTTTCCTTTATTCTCCTGCTTTAATCAAACGTCAGCTGTTCAAATTAAATTCATTAAGAGTTTAGTGACAAAATATTTTCAGCAGAAATCTTCCACTGGAAGTGACGTTTCTCTAGTTTAGTAAAATATACCTTTAGCTGATTTTGATGAGTTTAACAGCTGAAGTTTTAGTCTCTGACCCACCGTGTCTGTTAGAATGAATGAATTGGAATGAAACGTTCAGGCATTAATCTCTGGACGTGTGTCAGAAACTGATGACAAGTTTGAGTCAGCCTGATTCAAGATGGCTGCCGCAGCTAATCACCATTAGCCAACACGGAAAAGGCTTTAGCTCAACCAGCTTTACAGATATGGAGCTCTGGTTTGGGGTGGAAGTAGCTGAGAGTCTTTATTCTCAAGGTTCATCCAAAATCTCTAAAACTGCGTCGTGTCTCGACCGGAGCTCGACTTGGTCCAAAAGTCCTGGCTGGTGATGGGCGACGCGCAGCGGGCGACGCGCAGCGGGCGACGTGCATTCTTTCAGGGAGTTCAGACCTGTTAACTTGTTTTTATTATCAGATTTAAAATGTTTGAAACTTTTAAAAGTGTTTTCATTACTAAAACCGGACTCGGAGGTTTTACCTTCGCGGCGTTCAGATCCGTCTCGTCCTCGTCCAGATTCGTCTCCTCCCGCCGACCCGCCTCCCGTGCTGCAGAACCCTCGTGGTTCCTGAAGAAGATCAGAATAAAAAACAGATAAATACAGAAAGTTGTTTGTTTCAGAGGACGGGCTGAGTCCAGCAGAACTCCAGGGGTCATGTAGAGTCCAGCAGAACTCCAGGGGTCAGGTCCAGCAGAACTCCAGGGGTCAGGTCCAGCAGAACTCCAGGGGTCAGGTCCAGCAGAACTCCAGGGGTCAGGTCGTCCTGGTGATGATGAGTCGATTTTAATCAACCTCTCGACTCCAGCTCCTCGTTCTTCATCCAACGGAAGCAGAAAGCTGGAGCCTCGCTGCTTCTGCAGGATCTCAGAGGAGCCCCGTCTGCAGGTTCTGCTGCTCTGGAGTGTCCAGGTGTGTAACACAACGCCAAGATGGAAAGACAGCAGCAATAATCTTAAAGAAGCAGCTGTCGCTCAAAGGTCGTGTAGGGTCCATCGTTCTAGAGAGAAGGATAATCCACAAGAGAATGTTTCATTCAGCTGATTCACCCTGAAGGTCAGACCGTGCAGTGACTCTGCAGGCGTCAGTCAGCAGGTCAAAGGTCATGACCTCTTCTCTTTAAAAACAACATGGCAGCTCCACTCAGGTTTGGAATGTTTCCTCTGAAGGAACCACAAGACTTCTGGACCAGAACCAGAGCAGCTGTTTACCCAGAATGCACTGCAGCAGACAGCTCCTCCAGCTGTCAGCACGGTGGTAGAGGCTGATGGTTTGGGCTCCTGTCAGTCACTGAACGGACCAGAGCTCCTCCAGAACCACGAGGGCCACACAGAAACAACTGGAGGAGGTTCTACAGAGCAGATGGTTTATTTTGTTTTTGTTTGCTCGAGGTCAGACTTGAACAGTTTTAGAACCCGGGAAAGACCAGGTCAAGGTTTCCTCAAGTCCAGATGTGTAAAAACCGTAGGTGGACTCTCCAGAAGGAGGCGATGGAATTCGACCCCGAGCGGCTCAAGCTGCAACACGAACGACCGTCGGTGCCGCTGAACACTTTGTTCAAGTTCTGCTGCAGAGAAACAACAATCAGGTTCTTCTGGATCCTCCGGTCCCGCCTGATGCCGCCTGACTTTGACTGTGGTCCAACGAAAATGAGCTGCAGGTCCTGTCATCTCCGCTGAGGCTCACGGTGGGGGGGGTTAACCCCCCCCAGGGTCTCAAAAATCAGATTTAGAGACTCTGAGTGGAATAACTTGGTGAGCAGGGGTGCCACTAAAGAGGGATCAAAGGGGGCTATGGCCACCCATTAAAAAAAACTGCATCGCCACAATGACCCCCCTTGGACAGTTTAGTCCTCCTTAGTTCATTTTTAGCTTCCTCTAACTACTTATGATCAGTAAAACCTCATAAACATAAACCTATTTTTTTTAACAATAAGAGGTTAAAATATATATTTAAAAATAATAAAATCATATCTAGTCCCTGTGAAAAGGACAACAACATCAGGATGCAGGTCTCAGGAGGTTACAAGCATAATATTTTTAATAAATATAAATTTAGGAGAGAACAAGCTGTATTCTCAGTGTAAGACATTTATACAAAATATATATTTTTGTTCACAAAAGCACTGAGCAACAAGCAATTAACATATTTTAAATAATTAGAGGAAGTGGCTTTAAACTTGAGAAAACTCGTTTTTAGTGAACGTTCAGATTAAAAATGTAAATGTTACTTTTCTTTTAGGGAAAAAGGACAAAAAGTCTCAAGGACCGTTCTGGTCTCTGCTCATCAGAATATATTAGATTTAAAAGAACAATTTGGAGGGTTTTGTTTTGGTGTTCCCCCTGGATGCTCAGTGGGCCCCCTGTTAAAACATATGGGAGGCAGCGGCAGACGGTCTCTGTTCAGAAGACGAGTGATAAATGTTGGTTGTTCTTCAGGAACCTTGGCTGTTACTGAGGAACGTCTCATGTGACAAGGAGCTGATTTAGTTCAATCCAACTTTAGCTGCTAGGAGCCGAAGGAACAGCTTTGACCGATTGAATCTACCTTTCATCGGGACACGTCAGGTCTCCGAGCGGCTCTGGAGTTTTATCGGCCCGTCGGCTGTTTGGAAACATCTCCTCCATCAGCTCCACGGTGGACTTGCCCCCCCAGGTGTCCAGGAGGGGCGCCAGAGACGGGTCCCGCAGCACCTGGAAGCCGTCGGACAGGACAAAAGAAAGCAGGTGAGAAAAGCAAAGATCAGGACTAAGAGAAATAAAAACTGGTTTTAAAGGATTCAAAGTAAAGTTTGGAGTCGACGTCAACGTTACTGTTTCATACAAATGTTTTAGCTGTTTGTTAATCAAAACATTCGGCTTGGTCAAGAAAGTCCGTTAAGACTTTTAGTTTCTGTAACTTTTATATTATTTGAGTTAATGAAATTTTTTTTTTTTTTTTTTTTTTTTTTTTACCAAAAGAAACACAGCTCTTTATAATCTATTGCAGCTGATTTTATGGCCCCATTAGCTACTAGCTATTGTTGCTAATTTTACTTCAATTTTTGTTTTGCTTGAGGTATTGATTTAGCATTTAGCTATTTAAACAACTCAGCTGATGTTTTTTTTTTTTTTTGCTCATTTGAATTTTTAGTCATGAGTTTGCTCATATCATATCTATCATTTGCTCATTTTAGCTTTTAGCTAGTTTAGCTAATTTTAGCTCCTTGAACTTTACTTCTTTGCTCATAGCTACCGTTTTGTTTATTGCATTTTTTTAGCTACTGTTTTGCTAGTTTTAGCTTTTCTTTAAAAACTTTTAACATTAGCTTTAGCTAATGTGCTTATTTTATTTTTTAGTTATGGTTTAGCTAATCCTAGCTTTAAGTGAAGATTTGGCTCATTTTAATTTGTAGGTTCAGTTTCGCTCGTATTAGCTTTTAGCTACAACTGTTCATTTTAACTTTCAGCTTCAGTTTAGTTAACTTTTACTTGTAGCTATAGTTTTACTAATTATAGTTTCTAGCAAATTAGTTAAGCTCATGTATTTTCAGCTACTGGTTTGATCATTTTAATTTGTAGATACTGATTTTCTTAACTTATTTAAACTACTGTTTTGCTAGCTTTACCTTTTAGCAAGAGTCTAGCCAATTTTAGCTTTAAGGTAATGTTTTGTTAACTTTAGCTGCAGTTACTGTTATGTTCATGTTATCTTTTAGCTCAAGTTTAGCTAATCCTAGCATGAAGTCACATTTTAGCTTATTTTATATTGTAGAAACTGTTTTGCAAGTTTTAGCTTTTAGCTACTTTTTAGGTTTCAACTTTAATTTGGTTAAATTTAACTTTTAGCTATAGTTTTACTAATTTTACCGTTTAGCTTGTGTTTTTTTTTTTATTTTTTAGCTTATGTCCTTTCAGCTACTGATTTGCTCATTTTAATTTGTAGGTATTGTTTAGCTGAATTTAGCTTTCAGTTAGTTTTGTTAATTTTAGCTTTAGCTAACAATGTTTTGCTGATATGGCCTTTCATCTATCATTTGCTCATTTTAGCTTTTAGCTAGAGTTTAGCTCGTTTTAGCTCCTTGAACGTTACTTCTTGCAGCCGATGTTAAAGCTGTTTATTTTTTGCTCCTGTCCTCGGTGTCGTTCTGTAACTCTCGTCTCCGTTTGATGGTTTAAATAAAGTTTTGTTCAAACACACACCAGCTGGCGAGCGAGCGTCTCCGCTCTCAGCTCCTCGGGGCTCTTGTCTCTTCTGTGCAGCAGCTGATACTCCACGTTGTCCTCGGCTGTGGTGGACGTGGACTTCCTGGTTGGGACAGAAGTTTTGGATTCTGAAATAAAACTAAAATAAAAACGATAAAATGTGACGTTTCAATGAAGGTCGTGATGCGTTGACGTCGGAGAACAAACCTTTGCTCGATCTGCTCTTCGGCTTCCAGCTCCGGAGGAGGAGGAGGAGGAGAAGGAGGAGGAGGAAAGTCCTCCACGATGTTTGTCTCTTTTAAAGGTGGAGTTAAAGGAGGAGGAGGAGGAAGATTTTGGAAGAAGACCTCATCCAAGTCCTCCTGGGAGGTTCTGGTGGAAGCCTTTAGCTGCTGAGGTTCAAAGGAAGCGGAGAGGCTGGACTCAGAGATCCTCAGGGAGGACAGGTGGCGGACGGACGGATGGGAGGATGGAGGAGGCGTGGAGCTCCTGCTGGTCTTCCTGTCCGGTAGTAGAAACGATGAAGGTGAAGCTGGTCTGGTACTTCCTTCAGAACTCCTCCCCGTCCACTCCAGGCTGAAGGCTCGGTTCATGTGTTCGTCCTCCGGGGCGTCTCCTGACACGTCACTAAGGCTGGACCTGCTCCGCCTGTCCCTCACCGGCGTCTCGTCTCTGTTGCTCACGTCCGTTTGAGGGACGTCGGGGAAGCTGATGGCGTCCAGGTTGGCCTGGCTGAGCTTCTCGCTGGCTCTCCACTCAGCGGCGTCTCCATCCCGGGTCCCGGCGGGGGGGAAGGGGCAGGGGAGGCCGACCGACGCTGCCAGGGTGGAGGTGCTGTGGGCGCGCAGACGCTCGCCGTTCCTTTGTCGCTCCCTGCGAGTGACGGGAGTGTGGGCGGGATCTAAAACCAGAACCGAGAACAGGAACAAGCACTGAGGTACTAAACAATCCACAGAACCAGAAGCTTAGATTCCAAGGTTTAGTCCAGTTCTTGCCATTGTTTGGTCCAGAACACTTCAGGCTAAATTTAGAAGACACATTCAAGAGCTTCAGAACCAAAGAGCATTTCTTCACTGAGAAGAACATTAAGCTCTTCGTAGAGGCCTGGTCCAGACTTGCTCTAAACCTAAAGGTAGACATGAAGCCACCAAACGTCGTTATCTGGACACATTTCAGTCCATCCATGTTCTGCACCTTTTCAGGGTCATCTTGTGGAGGTTCCAGGTCCAGGAGAGACCCAAACGTCCCTCTTCCCAACCAACAGTCAGTTTGGGAGATTCTGAGACGTTACCAGGCCAGAGACGATAATCCCCACAAAGAGTTCTGGATCTGACCAGTCCAGTCCAGTCCAGTCCAGTCCAGTTTATTTCTAAAGCTCCAAGTCACAACAGAAACATTCATCTCTAAAAATAATAATTGAACATTATTTATCTGAGGAGCTCTGAGTTTAACTCCATCACAGAACTCTCATCTTGAACAAGCATGAAGGCGACAGTGGAAAGAAAAACTCCCTC
>JARVGV010000578.1:28454115-28464127 GCA_031762435.1 Hypsolebias longignatus | reverse complement strand
ACATGTCCAGAGGAGGGACAGTGGTTTGGACATGTCCAGAGGAGGGACAGTGGTTTGGACATGTCCAGAGGAGGGATAGTGGGTATACTGGTAGAAGGATGTTGCAGCTGCAGGAAAAAGACAGAGGAGACATACAGTTCGAGAGGACATGGAGGTAGTTGGACTGAGGACAGAGGACAGGTGGAGGATAACATGTATAAACTGGTTAAAAGGCTAAAGCTTGTGCAGGTAAAGTCTCCTAAAATCATCAAACTTGTGCAAAAACTGTTGAAGCTGTTAAAACACCAGTTAAGTCAAGTAACGTTCAACTTTCAGGGACCAGTTTGAACCAGTTGCGCCTGAATCCCAGTGACGTCTATGGACAAAGTCTTCAACGTGTCATTTTCAACATTTCTGCTACATCGGTCACCGGCGGCGGACCAGAATCAGCTCGTCAAATCAATTATACCAGGACCCGTTAATGGGATGGTGGCCATGTTGGTGCCATCTGAAGAGAAACCTCATCTGTTGCCGTGGGAAACTGCTCCAGCCCAGAATAATCTCTTCCTCTGATCTGGCCCAGAAAACAAAACTGGAGACGGATGGGCAGAGGGTGACTTGGCTGCCCTGGTTCTGGTACCACTGTTGGCTCGCCAACAAGATCCAGGTTTAAACTCGAGGCGCGTTTTTCTGCAGGTAACCACGGCAACGGGATGGATGCTTCAGGCTCTTTTTACAGTAAAACTGAACTAAAACTTTCATAAACTCTTCACAGTTATTGTAGGGATTAGATGATGTGTGTGCATGTGTGTTTGTTTATGTCATATTTAGGGATTTGAACCTGCATACACACCTGTCATTTGGAGACACCTGGACACCAAAACCACAGTCCACGATTAGAAAAGCTTGTACTGGCATTCAGCATGCTCCAAAATGCATTTTAATCCAAAAATATCTAGTGTGTGTGTGTGTGTGTGTGTGTTTAGCTTTGCAAAACAATGACGTAGTTTTTGAGGAATGTGGTGAGTCGACCAAAGAAACACGTAAGAAAAGAACACGAGGACTGAAAAAGGAGAGAAAAGAGATGAGGACAGTTCAGTTGAGGAACAAAGTGGAGAAAAAGGGGAGGATCAGAAAAAAAGGAACAAGGAGACATGGAACAAGTGGTATGTTTATAAAACCATCTATCTGTCCTCTTCAGATTAACACCCAGCCTCACGGGACTCTGATGGCCCACTTCCTGACTCTGGATGACCAACGGGACGCCGGCGTTCCTGGCCTCCTCGGCTTGACGGTATCTGATAACAGCCGAGGGTTCGGGGAGCAGTGGGACATGGAGTCGCTCTGCCTGTTTATCTGATGGCGGAGAACACAATAACGACTCGTTCCTGTTGAAACGTCCAAATGGTGCACATGGACGCACGGAGGCGCCCCCTGGAGGTCGTGATGCTCACTGCAAACACAACGCCTCCTGGAGCTCCTTATTAGGATGAAAAGAGCTGCAGCGGGTGTTGGTGTAGGACAGTGTGCAGAGAGGGAAACATCCATATTTCACACATTAATACAAGAGAGCAACAACAGCACACACACGCACGCACACACACACACATAAAAACCTTCATTGTCTCTGTGATCTTTAGGTTTGCTTCCACGCCACCAGACTGTTGTAATCTGTTCTTCAGATTTTCTTGAGGTCATTAAAAGACTTCAGCTCATCTTCAGAGCAGAAATCTGAGAAAACTGGACAAGTGGAGGACAAAAAAAAAAAAAAGAATAGTGAGGCCTTAAAAACTGCCTCCAGCAGATTAACGATGACTGAAAGTTAGAAAGGGAAACCATCCGTCAAACCTTGACCCCGATCAACGGTGTGACAGGTTTTCAGCTCTTCAGGAACTGTTTTCTGCTGATTTGCTGAAGAAGTTTACTCCAGGGTGCTGGGAGAGACTGACCGGTTGTCAAACCTCAGGTTCAGAATCAGTGTGGCTTCTGTTCTGGTCATGGACCAGTGGACCAGATCTTCACCCTCGTAGAGTTGCTAAGAGGTTCAAGGGAGCCTCTCCAGTCTACATGTGCTTTGTGGACCTGGAGGTTTATGATGGTATTCCTCGAGGCGTGCTGTGGAAGTACGGGACGCCAGGGGTTGCTTTTAGAGCTATCCAGTCCCAGCAGAACCAGAGCAGCAGCTGTGACCACATTCTTGGCACATAGACCACAGTCCCAGTGCTGGTTGGACTCTGCCAGGGCTGTCCCTTGTCTCTGATCTCGTTTGTTGTCTTCAAGGACAAGGATCTCGAGATGAAGATGTGGAGAGGAGGGGGGTCTGGTTTTGGAACCTCAGGGTCATGTCTGCTTCATGCAGATGATCTGGTTTTGTGGGATTCTTCAGGCCAAGACCTTCAGCCTGCACTGTGTCGGTTTGCAGCCGAGTGTGAAGCAGCTGGAATGAGAGTCAGCTCCTCTAAGTCTGAGGCCACAGTTCTCGACTAGAAATGGGTGGAATGTCAACTCTGGGTCAGGGAAAAGAGTTTGCCTCTGGTGGAGGAGTTCAGGTATTTGGACGTCTTGTGACGAGTGATGGTAAGATGGAGCGGGAGATGGAATGGGGCCCCATCCTCAGTAATGAGGACATTGCTTCGGTCTGTTGTGGTGAAGAGAGAACTGAGTCAAAAGGCAAAGCTCTCGACTTACTGGTTGGTCTACGTTCCAACCTTCACCTGTGGTCATGAGGTTTGGATCATGACTGAAAGAAGGAGATCCAGGATACAAGCGGCTGAAATGGGTTTTCATCACTGGGTGGCCGGGCTCAGCCTTGGAGACAGGGAGAGGGGCTCCATCATCCAGGGAGAGCTTGGAGTAGAGCAGCTGCTCCTCTGCCTCGAAAGGAGTCATCTGAGGTAGATCACCTCTAGGATGCCTCCTGGACGCCTCTTTAGAGGTTTTCCGAGCATGTCCCACAAGCTCCGGAGAGATTGTGTATTTCCTCTGGCCTGGGAGCGCTTCGAGGTCCCCAGATTGAGATGAAAAGTGTCACTGGGGAGAGGGATGTCTGGGTTTTTCTCCTGGATCTGTTGCCACCACGACCCGATTATGGATAAGTGGTAGAAGATGGATGGATGGAAACTGAGTGGAGCAACAACCGACATTGGAATAATTTGTGTTTGTGACAAGACGCTCCAAACAATGAGCCACAATGAAGTTGATCTGTTCTGTTGGTTTATGTCCACCGTCACAGAGTGAAGAGGAGGAATTAAAAATACCCTCCATCCATCCGTCTGTACATGCACATCTAGGTGCAAGACGGTTCCTTTGGAAAATTAGGTTGCCACGTCAAAACCCAAGATGGCTGCCACCATATATGTATGTAAACCTGCCACTCTAATCACTTGGAAAAACTATATTTTCTCATTTTTATATTGCTTAAAAGTAGGTTCCTCAAATGACTGGGGTGACCATGATTCATCCGTGGTGGTCAAGGACACCAGTGGCCACCCCCTGGCTCCACCGCTGCTCCTGGTGGTGGATTAAAATGACTTCCTTCTCTCCAGGATTTAAAGTTTCAAATAAAATACGAGTGAATCTGCTGCTTCTAAAGCTCAGCAGACAGCGGGTTCTATAGAACCAGAGGGAACGGGCCAGTACCCGTCAGTAAAAGTCCAACAGGACGCAGCAGGAAATCAGAGACAGGAAGGAAGGAGGCGCAGACAGGACGTCCTAGAGGAGAAAACTTTCAGCTAACTCTGCTTCCTGTTCCAACCTGACAGATAAACACCAGGATTTATTGAGACTGGAAAGAAAACACAGGAAATCCCTGCCAGCGACACAAAGACACATCCACCATCCAACGCCTGGACGTCTGAGTCAAGCCTGTACGCCAGGTCCTCGTCAAAGACCTGACCATGTACGGAACATCAGCAGACGCTGCGACTCTGCTGAGGAGACACTGAGGAAGAGGTCGACGAGGGTTTAAGATGTGCCTCACCTGCTTTTGATGCGCAGCTGGACTGTCGAACAAGGCTGGCTGTGATTGGACGGTTGGGTTTCTTGTTGCGGGGTTGAGGACGACGGCGGGAACCGCGAGGAGACAGGAGAAGGAAGATGAAGAACGGGCGAGCAGTTCGACGACGAGACGAACTCCTCAACGTATCCGGGATCAAAGTCCCTGTGGAGACAGAAAATACACAAGTTATTATTTAAAGAATATTTTGAAGGAAGAGTCCGCCGTGTTTCAGGTCCACAGTTTTATGTACCTGGACTTCATAAAACTGATCTGGTTCTAAAATTATTTAACTTACACGTCAAGTAGTCAGAAACAAACGACAGATTCTACAGTCGACAACATTAAAATATTAAAAGAAATCTGTGTCGAGTTCTGATCCAGCCCCTGTAGAACCTCAGAACCTCCTTCAGTGGGTTCCTGTTCATCCCTCATGGTTCTGGAAGAGTTCTGGCCCAAGCTTCTTTCCATCGCAGGTTTCTGCTCAGCTCTCTGAAGGTCCACCACAGGGTTTCAGTCAGGTTGAAGTTCTGGACTCTGACTGGACCACTGCATCACCTTGGTTCTGTTCTGACCCATTCTGTTGTAGATCAGCTGCTGTGTTTTGGATCATGGTCCTGTTGAACCCAGATTGATCCAAGCTTCAGCAGTTGGACTCCAGAACCCTTTGGTCTACAGAGGAGTTCTGGTCCACTCAGACTGACAGGAACACAAACCATCAGCCTCCACCACCGTGCTGACAGCTGGGAGGAGCAGTTTGCTGCAGTGCATTCTGGGTAATCATCTGTCCTCTGCTCTGGTTCTGGTCCAGAAGTCTTGTGGTAGCTTAGAGGAAAGTTTCTGAACTGCTGCCATGTTGTTTTTAGAGGGACGAGGTAGAATCACTGCACAGTCTGACCTTTGGGGTGAATTGGCTTCCACTATTGGGAAGATTGGCAGCTTTCCTAAATGTTTTCCACTCGTGAATAGTGTTGAAACAACCTTTGACCTTTCCCAGATGGACAGACAGTTGTTGTCTTCCCACCTCGGCACGACGTCACAGCTGGGTTTCTGTTCAGGAATCAAAGACACAGTTAATCTGTTCTGAATCGTTTTCTGAATCAGATCAGTTTTATTGTTTATAAAAGCTGAGCTTTAAAACAGGACTTTCTTCTTCATGTTGCGTTTCCTTGAAAGCGCCGCTCCACGTTCTCTTGATCGTTGTTACTTTTCTAACCTCTCGTTGCAACAGCTCCAGCTCGGAGTCTAACCTACAAACAAATAACCCCCAAATCAACGCCGGCGTCGTTCTGGTCCGACGGGCTCAAACAGGATGTTCTGCATGTCTGGTCTGTTTTCATGACAATGCATTCGCAGTTTAGACGTTGATCTAACGCTGCTCATCACAACAGCCCACACAGCTAAAGGTCAGCTGTGGTGTGGACAACAGCAAGAAGGTCAGAGGTCATCAGTCTCTTTGACTCCGAGTCACCTCCGTGTCCCTTTTGTGCTCAGAACAAAGAAAATGTCTTTGTGAATTAGAAACCAGCAAACAGATTAACCTAAAGTCTTTAATTGAGAAATTTGAACTTGTTTTTATTTGGGATTATTATTTTAAAGCCTCAGCGTCGTAATTCAAGAGAACGTTAAAGTTGTTGTTTGTGTTGACACGTGATGAGCACCGAGGCAGAACTCCTCATCACCTCATGATGGACTGAACTTGGTCTGAACTTTCTGCTGCGAGTCTGTCATGAGCTCTGATCAGTCTGCAGCTGAAAAACACCCTAAAATGATGATACCACCACCGTGCCTCACCACAGGAGGATGAAATGCAGGATGTTCAACTTTCTGGTCTTCTACACAAGTCGTCCTACGAAGAACAACTTTATTCCCAGAAGAACTTCTACATGAACAGATGCTCACCAGTCAAAAACACTGAACAAAGTTATTTGTGTTGGGTGGGTGATCTCATCTGCTTCAGCTCAGTTCTTAGAACCTCCTTAGTCACGGTTCCATGCGAGCCGAGCCGAAGATTTGAGGTCAGCAGACTGCAGACCATTGATTGGCCAGAGAGCGACTTCAACATATAAACAACATATAAACCAGCACCGTGGTACTATGAGAGCATGAACATGCTTGTTGGTTGACGACAGAATTCAGAGGAAGACCAATCACAAAAAACATGCACTGAATTTCTGAGTTTTACAATTCAGCTCAGCTTTGACAATTTTAGAACCCATGGCAGAGGATGTGAATGTTTTGTGACTCTTATCTACCCATCGGTGGTAAACTTGCTTTGAGCATGGATGTTTTGAAAGTAATATCGTTGTAGAGCAGCCTTGCTGTGACGATCCCGCCCAGAGGTGGCACTCATATCAAAAGCAACCAAGACCACGTAGAACCAAGAGAGTCAAAGCCCGTTGTGGTGAGACTGGACAATGGACAAACGGCACAAGATTCTTCACGTAGAATTTGCAGATAAGCTGACATACGGAAATATATTTGTAAATAATTCTGCATGAAAGACTGATGATAAAAATCTGCTGATATATTTTGTCATTAGGGAAAGAAAAGTAGCAGGAGACAAGTTTTCTATTGGTGAAACTATTTGTTGTGGAGTCAAAGTAAGATTTTAATATATAATAAATCAGAGTATCATCAGCATAAAGTAATACATCAACATTTTAAAGGCATATAACTGCGTAAGAGTAAACAACCTTCAGAATAAACAAGAAATGACCCAAATGGACCTTTATGATATACCACAGGGTCAGAATGGGGAACAAAAGCTTCAGTATTTCTTTGTAAGACAGTTTCAGTAGAGTACCAGTGACCTAGTTATAGATTTAATAATGTAATACAGCCGAAAAATAAACTGATAATCAAAAAGTGTTGTTTTCATTAAGATAAATGAAACATGGTCCAGTTTTAAACCAGTGTAACCCTTATTGGGTAGATTACACTATCAAATAAATCTGAATATCATCGGCGTAGAGTGAAATGTCAATATTTTAAAAGGCATGATAAGAGTTAGAATGTACAAAATAATTGGATTGTAAAAATGTAACAGAGTTCAAAAGAGCAGAAAGAGTAAAAAAAATAAATGTTGATATAGAAACAAACCTGTTATATAAGACATAAACCTAATTGAAGTGACACATCCAAAGTTAGTGAATTGAAGGTAAGAAAGTTGTGCTCATCATTCTGAACACAGGGATGGAGGACAGTTGAAGCAGCAATGAATAAAAACAACTAAAACAACTACAACTAATGGAAAACACCTAAAATCTTATGGAAAAAAAAATAAAGATGTGTTTGTAACTATACAAATAAAAATAATTTAAGAATCATATCAAATTAAACATAACACTAGATAAAATCCCAGTGGTTTCTTCTCTCCATCCAGAAGAATCCTACAAACCTAGAACTCTTTGAAACGGAGCAACAAATACGTCCAACAATACAACAAAGAAACACCCACACCCAGATTATATCATTAAGAGAGGACATTCCACTGCTGGAGAGTTCATCCAGTCGACATCCTAACCTTAATCTGCACCACACACATAGGTGCAAAGATAAAAGGCCATTAAAGTGAAACCAGTCGAGCAGGTCGGAGGAATGTGCAGCGGCCACAAACAGCCCGAATTCACCAAAACAGGCGGGACCGTGTGTCACATTAGACTTTCCATCTCCTCACAAACAAAGCTCTCGTTAAAAGTTTCACCTTTCACCGATGTCACCTGACGCTAACAGTTTTAGAAGGCTAGTCTGAGTTGGACAGTAAATTTGTGTACTAGACCTAAAGATGCTTTCACTTGACGCTCAGGATGGCGTTAGTAAAATAACCACATGGCAGTAAAAAAATGAATTAATAAAAATGAGTTGACAATAGAGCATCAAAATGCAAATAAACCAATAATAAAGAATAAAATGATGTATTTATCATAATGTCCAGCTTTGTGTTACAAAGCTTTCATCTAACTCTGTGATTGGTCCACACTACGACCTTTGACCCCTGCTCTAGTCTGCTGATGTTCTGAACTTTTGGTGTTAACTGATCCATGTTTGCTGCAGTGATTTCAAGTGACTAAACACAGAAAACAGCTGAAGCAGGAAGGAAGAAAATATATTTATGACTTTCTGCTGTAAAAATTGGGCAATCATGTAAAAAACTGTTTTTCTGCCTGTTAGCACAATATCTAATGAAGTACTCAACAGATAAAATGCTCAAAAAGCAATAATTAGATGCATACCCACAGCTCATCCACTTTGGCAAACACACAAATGACTGTTATATATACTGATAGCTACATTTAAGCTAAATATAAGCTAAATATAAGCTAAAGTTTGATGCAGAAGTAGCTGAATGTCATCCCGACCAGTCGTGAAATCTTGTCTTTTTGAGCAACCTTTAGTTTTTAGCTACATTCAGCTTTTTTCAATCTTAAGCTACCGTTTTGCCATTATTCTGCTACTTGTAGCTTCTTTCTAGCTACCATTAGCTAGCATTTTACTACTTTTGGCTTTTCATACATCCAGCTTCTAGCTAATCTTTTGAAGCAATTAGCTAGACTTGTGCTTTGTTTAGGGTTTACCCTTTTGCTGTTTAAAACAATCCTTTTGCTGCTTTCAGATTTTAGCTACAGTTTTGCTCATTATGTTTTTAAGCTACCCGTCTACCGAATTTAGTTTTTAACAACTGTTTTCCTACTTTTAGCTTATACAGTATTCTGGCACTTTCAGACATTCTTCTAGCTATTGCTACTTAGTTAGCATTTTGCTACTATTAACTTTTAGCTAACTTTGATCCTATTAACTACTGTTTTCTTACTTGTAGCTTTGAGCTAGTCATCGCTACATTTAGCTAGCATTTTGTTACTATTAACTTTTAGCTAACACTTTGGTCCTTCTAGTTTTAACTAATGTTTTGTTACTTGTAGCTTCTAGCTAGTCATTGCTACATTTAGCTAGCATTTTGTTACTATTAACTTTTAGCTAACACTTTGATCCTTCTAGTTTTAACTAATGTTTTGTTACTTGTAGCTTCTAGCTAGTCATTGCTACTTTTAGCTAGCGTTTTGTTACTATTAACTTTTAGCTAACACTTTGGTCCTTCTAGTTTTAACTGTTTTCTTACTTGTAGCTTCTAGCTAGCCTTTTGGTAGTTTTAGATTGGGAGCAGAGCCGCTGCTCCTCTGCACCGAAAAGAGTCAGACGAGGTGGTTCATCTGACTGGGACGCCTCCCTTTGGAGGTTTTCTGGACATGTCCCGCAGAGAAGGACCCTGAGGTCCTCTCTGGCCTGGACCAGTTGCCTCTGCAACCTGAGCACAGATAAGCAGTGAAGATGGAGCTCTTTTGTCTTTAGACTGAAACTACTCAACACAAACATGTTTTACTTAAAAACAGCTGAAATTGTTGAAAGGCCAAGCATTCCTCGAACCACCGTTAAACTCATCTGAACCAGGGAACGTGATCACTACTGTCCCCTGAAGGCTTAACTAGTGTTGACACATTTAAAGGCATGCTCGTTGGACCCAGCGGGGGTTCTGGTCACTGTATGTCTGACACGCACACAGGGAGGTCGCCCGGGGCCGCAGCTGAGGTTTGTTCCTCTAACGACTCGTTTCTCCTCCGATCTGAGCAGAGAAACTCAAACATTCAGCTCGGTTACGTCAACCCACAAACAAAACAACACAGAGACAGAGACACGGGAGGCGAAGACAAAGACGTGGAGGAAAACTTCCTAAAAGACAAGTCCACTATTTGAGCGCCACATGAAGACTTCTCCTTTTGTCTCTGCCGAGGAGCCAGATGCTCTGAAGGTCCTTCAGCTCGTCTTTGGACCGTGGCTGCTCACGCTCGCCCAGTTTTGTGCTTTAAAGGAGTTTTATTTATTTTAACTTGTCGAACTTTGACTTGACTTCAAACGACTTTAACTCCATGAACTGGAGTTGACAGAAATAAAGAGTCAGAGTCAGAGTCAGTTTATTATTGCCATTGTCAATGAATAAAATTCATAGATTAGGAACTTGCTTCGGCATAAAGGCGCAATATA
>JARVGV010000578.1:28439093-28454015 GCA_031762435.1 Hypsolebias longignatus | reverse complement strand
AACACAATACAGCACAATATTCACAATAAATGTGCAGTGATAAATGGAGATAATGGAGATGGAGTGATGATGTACAGCGTTAGGCCAGTGAAATAAACATGGTCGAGGTAAAAACCACCAACGCCTGAATTCCTCAGTTTCCTAAACTAAAAGCTGGAAGTTTTTTATTTTTTTTAATTCAGTGGTGCATCGAAGCTGTGCACGGGCCCAAGGACACGTGCTCGTTTTTTCACGCTTGGTTTTGCATTCTGTCTGAGTCACACAATTAAGCGCCGAACAAAAAGCTCCTGCAAACTGCAGAGAACAAAACGAGGAAGCCGCCAAACCTGCTGATCAAGGCTCGTTCACGAAGAGAGCGCAGGTCCCAGAACCAGAACCGGACACGCACGTGTTTAGTTCTGAGGCTGAATTTACTAACAAAACATCATCTGGTGACCCCAACGGATGGATTCTGTTTGTTCCATGACAGGACATCAGCAGTGGGACCACCTCCAGGAAAACAGGAAGTGTTGCTGACCTGGAGGTGTGCGTTAACACAACGTCAAGTTGGAAAGACGTCAGCAATGAGCTTGTAGAAGCAACACGAGTCTCGGAAAGGTCAAAGGTCTTTTCCAAACTGTCTGCAGCTCGACAGAAAGAAAGGTTATCAACGAGTAGAAAATATTAAAGACAGAAATCTTCACAGGAGATTCACCTGAAGGTCAGACAGTGCAGTGACTCTACAGGCCTCAGTCAGCAGGTCAAAGGTCATGACCTCGTCTCTCGAAGAACAACATGGCGGCATCACTTAGGTTTGGAAAGTTTCATCTGAAGGAACCACAAGACTTCAGGACCAGAACCAGACCAGAGGACATGTGCTACCCAGAATGCACTGCAGCAAACAGCTTCTCACAGCTGTCAGCACGGTGGTGGAGGCTGATGGTTTGGGTTCCTGGGTCATGATTTTACTGAACCAGAACTTTGAAACAATCAAAAAAACAAACTTAATAACTTTTAGAACCTCCTACAGAGGAAACATTATAATTTAGGACAAAGTGCTTCAGGACAGACCGCGGAACGAGACAGCACCAGGTAAAGTCTTTTAGGACTTAGCCTCAAAATTAGAGGTTTTCTGAAAACTTCCCAACACAAATATCCAAATCTCACCAAAGTGACAAGTGAAAAGGACCAATTTAATTTAATTTAAATTCTTACAGTAAAAAATAAACAAATCAGATCTTACGTAGATATTTATTAAAAACAACGTGATGGTACAATATTCTCACACACAAACAAACAGCTGATGTGTGAGGACCTGAACAAAATAACTTTTTTTTTTTAAATTTGCCTCGGCTTCCTTAAAGAGGAGTGCGACCGTGCGGCTGATTAGGACGATCTGCGCTGACAAACAACGCTGAAACACACAAACCGGCAGCGGGTGCCGCACGCCCGCAGCTTCACGTTACTTCAACAAAACTCTCGGCGTGTAACGCAACACCGGGAAGCACAGACGGCTGCTGAGCGAGGCTTGGACGGAAAACACGAGGAAACATCTGCGAGGCGTGAGGCAGGGAGCGCTACGAGCAACGCTCAATCCACGGATCATTGTAGACGACGGACACGGAGCCCTGCAGCTGCCAAAACCAAATGTGGAAATACACAAATGAACACACACATGTGACACGTGCATTTCATTTCGAAGGCGTGTGTAAACTTTCTTTAGCCCCGCCCATAACGTCTGATTCGCCCAAGATTATGTGCCTTTATACAAGGAGGGTGCCCCGCCCTGTCAACGGAACCGAGCCTACGGACCTGCCCCCCCGCGACGATTGCTAGCACTGACGTAGCGCTAAGCTAGCAGCACGCAATATACTGTATTCACGTTAGCTAACCACAGACATGGAGGTAGTGCTTCCTCAGGATGAGCCGTCCCCCCCACCACCCCCCAGGTGCACAAACACAGACATGTCTCCCTCCCCACTCCCCCGTTCGACTAAACTCATGGCAGAGATGAGCGCCCTGCCAAGGTAAGTCTGGGAGAAACACTGTATATACATGTACACCTATGCACCATCACTGGACACAGTTGAGTACAGGTTTCATCACACCAGCTCCGAAGTCAAGGTCACAAATCAAGGTCAAAGATTTTATAAGTGCGTTGCTATAGATTGTTGTATAACAGTATGTCAGCAGGGGTATAATGTACCATAAAAAAATATCTTTAATTCCTAATTCTGTAAATTTATTTTTGGTTTTACTTCAGTTTTTACTTTTTAACACACCTGCATGAAGATTAGCTTCAATGTGCCAATTAACGTTAGACGGTGCCACTTAGCAACAGAGACCAGTGTCTCAACAGGAAACAGCAACAATTTAAAATGAGTTAAACGTGTGGCTTAAAGCTCTAACTCTAAAAACATTTAAATAAGTAAAATATGTATTTTATTCAAACTGATTATTAATATTTAAAAAAAACTAGCACACCTTGAATAAACGCGTATCACCTGCCACCTTGAAGGCCAAATATTTCAGATTTAGCTCTCAGAGTTTGTGCTGAGGACGACTCTCAGCTACCTCCACGCCAAATCTCAGCTCAACGTTTGTAAAAACAGCCAAATTATAATTATTTTCTAAGCTTGAGTAGTCATGGAGGCCAACTTGAAATGATTATTTCAGAAGTTATTCGGCTGTAGACTTAGATCTAACGAGTACTTTGAGGTAAAATTGGACACATGACGACTCCCAGCGTCGGAGGAGCTTCGTCTCTATAAACAACTTTCATCCAAGTTCAACGTAACGAAGAGTTTCACAGCCAGAAAAGTTCTACTGAAGAAAGCTACTTTAAGTGTCCAGGTCATGGACGCCACTCAGATCCACAGTTTCGGTGCGTACCAACAGCAGAACCTCTGAACGTGCTTGTTCTGCTCTGTGGAACAGATACAAGAGAAGAACCAGAGGATCTGAGGGGCTCGAACAAAAACCTCTCTCTGGATCACAAGGAAACAGGATTCTGTCTTGGGTCATCGTGGATCTTAAGGACTTTTTCCACAGGCTCCATTACTGAGATCGACTCAGTGCAGGTTCAGAGTCTTTCAGCAGGTGGACCCACCTGCTTCAGCTCTGTTCTTACTGGGTCGAGGTTCCAAGTGAACCGAGTCGAGCTGACATCACTGCAGGACATTGACTGGACGGAGCGAGACGAATCCAACCCTCCATTTTACAAACCTTACAACCGCAGCGTTCGTCTTTATTTGCTTTTAAAAACAAAACAATACATCCATTGAACAAACGCTGTGGCGCCATGAGGAGACGCAGACACTTCTGTTTGTTGGCTGATGACAGAACTCATCTGGACCACATGGACTCGACCAACGGGCTCCGACTGGCCGAGGACAGGTGGTCTCCACTGGGCATTTTTGGAACCCGTGGCAGAAGATGACTTTATTTCTTATTTACCCAATGGTGGTAGCTCACAGCTCGTTTAGAGCGAGGATACTTTGAATGCAGCGCAGTTCTCGAGCAGCCTTGGCACCATGATCGTGCCCACATGGAGGTGGAACTCACAACTAAAACCAGTAACAGAGTTCATTCTCCACCATTTGCTCCTCGTATTTGCTCAGTAGATTTGGGACAGATTCAGCGAGCCAAGTGTTATACAATTATAATTACGCATGAACTATAACGACCATCCAGTTCAGCAGGTTTGCGTCGGATCAAAGCAGGAAGCAGTTTTCCTCAATTCACAATCTAAATACCATCTGTTACAAACTCAGACACAAAAGAGACCAGGAAGGAGCGAAAAATAAAAAGTATATCACTAAAGTCAGTAAGCTTTGAGCACATTCCTTCATTTAAATGTGTAAAAAGATGATGTTTTGGTGGCAGCACAGTTCTAGGCGCAAATTTTCTTTTCAAAGTTAAAAAAGGTAAATGAACTTAAACTGAAACTTTGCCTGCAAAGGTTCCTTTTTTCTTCATAAATCAGATTTGTTGTAATGTTTGTTTGGGGAAAAGAAGTTCAGAAGTTTAGAAAAGATTGAAAAATATGTTCATTTAAAACAAAAATATAAAAAAAGAACTGTGCAAATCCTGCCTCAGGTTTCTGCACAGCTCACTCCAGGAGCGGTTCAGTTTTCTCTTCTCACTTTCAGCACCAACAGAAAACGGTGGAAAAGAAAGTGGACTTACGGCTCCGACATGCAGCTTCTGCTTCGTGTTCGGCTTGTTTTAGCCTCACCTCTGGCATCGCTTCTTCTGACTGCGTGTTTGAATGTCAGCGGATGTCTGAGCACCTTTAACTTATCTTGTTTCTGACCAATCAGGGCGAGGGAGGGCAGGTATGGAGGAAAGCGAGCCCGAGGGAAGGAGGAACAGGTGAGGTGAGCGAGCAGCGTCTGAAAGGTGCGTCTGCTGTCGACGCACACACACACACAGATACACACACACCTTTACAACGACCGTGTTGAACATGCGCACCTAAAGAGTGAAAGTTTAGTCCAATGAACATTTACGAGCCTGAGTGTTTGTTGCTCTGCAGCTGCAGGAGGAGCTGGTGGACGACGAGGCGCCAAGGAAAAGACAAAGCTGGTCCAGAAAACTCACGTCCATTAGAAGATAACCATCTCACTGTCCATCCATCCCTTGCTTTACCTTCAGGGTCGCGGGGAACTGGTGCCCATCTCCAGCAGTCACTGTGCAGGAGGCGGTGTACCCCCTGGACCAGTACCGAGCCCACCTCGGGGCCAATTTTACGGCACCAACCAAACATCTAAAGCATTTGTATTTTTATATGTCCAGACTTTCTTGTAAACTTTTAAAGTTGTCTCGATCGAGAGTTCTCCAGACTCCTCGTCAGATCTTCTGCTGGAGGAGTTTTTAGTTTAGGTCACACTTTAATGATGTGTAGTCATGTGTTGAGGAATTTAAAAACAAAATGAAAAAGCATGGTTCAAAAGCTTTTTATTTTTATTTTAAATGCCAAATTTATTTAAATTAAAACTAAATAATTTGTACACCAATGTCCCCCATTGCTGGGGGACTTAAAAATATAATAATTGTAGTATTTTTATTATTTTGGACTGGAGCCGAACAGGGAACACAAGACACCCTTAATGTTTCCAGAACCAGATATTCAGGTGAGTAGGAGTTACACAGACGTAGATGTTTTTATTTTTTTATTTTATTTTTTGTCGAAGGCAGTGCAGAGTGAGAGATCCTGGTAAGTGTTGGGAGCAACTTTAGTCACCACAAGGTGCAATGGCAGAGCCAGGGGGTGGCCAGTGGTGGTCCTGGCCCCCATAGATTAATCTTTGGCCACCCCTATTATTTGAGGAAACTATAAATTAATATAAAAACTTGAAAGCTCAAGTTTCCTCAGATGATGGGGTGGACATTTTTTAGATATATGCATGTGTATATAAGTGGCGGTGGCCATCTTGGATTTTGATGTGACCTCATGCAACCACAACAGAAGTCGGTACTTTGCTTATTTCTCTTGTGTCCACTTTGGATGACAGTGCAGAAAATCTAGAAATAATCGTAAAGTCAACAGCCTTTAACTTCTTCCACGTCGACACACGAACCCAGAGATACGGGAACCAAACGCCCCTGACTTCCTTAAACATCTCACCACTGCTACGGTACCAGAACCACTTCAACATCCGGACAAAGACCGGGCTGAAACCCGCCTGTGTTAATTTAGACCAAAAGGAAGGACCCGGACCATTAAAACGTCTTTTTCTGTCTGGCGGTGCTCGTGCGAACGCATCGGTTCGAGGGTGGAGGTGGGGAGTTGGACAGCTGACTGCACATGGCTAAACTGTCCCGGTTCTGGACCAGGAACCGAAGCTTTTACTGATTTACCCGGACCACGAGTGTTTTAAACAGAACAGAACGTACGCTGTCTTAACGTGGGTCTACTACAGAGAAAAACCCAAACCTGAGTCCGGTCCAGTTCTCCTGGTTCCCCATCAGACCCCTGCAGGAAGCCGATCGGACCGAACCTTCACTGCAGCTCCGTGGCCACGCCCTCCAACAGCGCCAGGTGCGCTTCTTCACCTGTTCCACTGAGAGTGGCTCTAAAGTCTAAAGTCCTGCTCCCCCTCCCACGTGTCCTCCAGTAAAAGCAACAGCAGCGACGGGAGCCGGGCTCACGGTTCCACCCCAAACCCAAATATGGACCTGGCTCCGAACCTGGAACCACATCCACCAGAACACTGCACCACAGGGTCAAATACATTCATACGCTCACCTAAACCTGACAGGTGTGTTGGAGCAACTAAAACACAGGATGGGGTTCCTCAGGGACCAGGGTTAGGCACCACTGATCTAGATGGATCCTGCCAGATCTGGATCAACAAGTCTCGTCCACTCGTTAACCCCTCAGCTCCTCCAGTCCTTCCTGGTTCACACCAAAGTCCAGAACAGGTTCTGGAGGATTTTTACAGGAAAGTCCTGAGATAAACTGGTGAAAGTTTGTCTAATGATTAATGAGCAATGTTCTAATTCAACCTTTATTTATTTTCCATTACTTTTAAGTTTTTATATTTTTTATTTTTAAGTGTTAATAATTATTATTCACCGACTAAAACTTGGCGTCTTATCTGAAAACGTGAATTTTCGTGACGTGTTTGGGGTTGAAAACCGAAGACTTCGTTTCATTTGGTGAGTAACTTCAATGAATGCAGTCACTGAAAACAGTTTAGGACTTTATCAAAGAGTTAAAGAAGTTCTAATCTCCACGTACAGACGCTCTGATCATCACGTCCAGTCATGACGTAACGTGGAACAGCCGCAGATAAACGTGAAAAAGAAAACGAGCGTTTCAGACGCCGGGCTCAGACTTGGACCTTGAACTTGAACGTTCTTCAGAGTCGTGACCAGTTACAGATTAGACCGAGAGGGAGGAGGCGAAAACAAAATTAAAAAAACAGGATCAGGAGAACTTCTCCAGCAGTGACTGTTTTTGTTCTTCAGCTCACGGTTGTGAGTCACAATTACCGTAGTTTCCGACGCATAAGTCGCAGTTTTTTCATAGATTTGTCAGTCCTGCGACTTATTTAAGTTTTATTTCCATATTCATAACAATTTCTGACTGAGGCTTTAAATTTATAAGAACTGCAACAGCGAGTCCTCCCGTGTGCGCTTGCTTCACTCAGCTGGTGCAGGTGGAGGAACGCTGGAGAGCTAGAGTCTCTGGCCGCGATGGATGGTGCCGCACCGCCCAGGCGAAATGAAGCCGTTTTGACCATTAAATAAACGCGACGCAGTGGCGACGCATAATAAATGTGACTCATACGCCAAAGCGACTTATACTCTGGAAAATACGGTAGATCGAACATTTGTCAGCGCAGTTTGTGGTTCCTGTGTATAAAACACCCACAGACGTACAACAAGCCAACGTCCCCCATCGCTGAGGGGTTTGATGGTGAATGTTAGTAGTTCTGGTGATGAGTGTTTTCCTGGACTGGGTTTGAACAGAGGAAACCTAAATGTTTTTGGTGCAAAATATTCAAGTGGAGGAGTTTCACTGCAGAAGAACAGAGATTTGTATTTTTGTTTTGTCTGAGGCAACGCAGAGTGACGGATCCTGGTGTGGAGGGAGACCAGGAGCAGTGGTGGAGCCAGAGTGGGGGCCAGTGGTGGCCTTGGCCCCCATGGACTAATCTTCTGTCACCTCAATCATCAGAGGAAACTCTACTTTGAAGCAAGATAAAAACTAGAAAACAGTTTCTTTAAATGATGGCCAGTTTACATACACATATTTAAATACACATGTGCATGTACATGTGGTGAAGTGGCATCCATCTTGGATTTGACGAGGCAATCCAATTTTTGACTGCGACCTTTCTTACGTCGAGATGCAGCCACACACCAAAAGGGGAATCGGTGCCTCACTTATTTTCAAGTCACTGTGCTCACAAGACAGACGGACAGATGGACAGACGGACAGATGGACAGACGGACAGATGGACAGACGGACAGATGGAGTATCTTCTAGTCCCCAATTCGCTCCGAAACGACAAAAAAAGAAACAACAGCACATGTATTTAAGTGCCTAAATAATAGTTTGTCACATAATTTTTATTGTCACTACTGATCAACGAGTTATCGAGACAATCTTTCATAAATATGGACGAAAGACATGAGATTGGACAAACACCATGTGGACTGATGTCTGACGGGTGGGGTTGACTTTGACACTTGATTATTAGTAGAAAGAAAAGTTCCCAACTAAATCGGAACATTTAAACACTCTATACTGGATTTATTGTTTAGTTTGGAGATGAAGGTCGCAGGTTCAAATCCTGGCTGTGACCGTTCTGTGAGGTGTTGGTATGTTCTCGCCGTGCACGTTTTCCCTGGATATTCCCATGTGCCGTGTCATCAACAACAACAGCACAGAATGTATTTAGATTCAGGAAAACAAAGCAAGGAATGATCCCATGGTGATCTGTCCAGGGTGTACCCTGCCCCCACCCAATGACACCAAGAGATTAGCACCAGCAACCTGCGGCCATGCTCGTAAAAGCAGGTTTGGATGAACTTCAGGTTCTAGAGCTTGTGTTAGAAACAGCTGTTAGCTGCACCCCAAGAACCAGTCAGGCTCAGTTTTTCAAGGTGGAGCCATGAGCCTGGGCTCATCTGTGGTCCTATAGAATCAAAACAGCCTCGACCACCTCGTGAAACTTCACGTTAAGAACCAAGCTGGTCACTTGAGAACGAGCGGTGTGGACCTGGAACTGGAACGTCACCTCCGACGCGCTCGTACGGTCTGTACCTGCGGACGGTGAGCTTCAGGGTCTTGTAGGAGCCTTTGATCAGAGCGATGGCCTCCTGTCGGAACCCGCTCAGCTCCACGTCGTTAATGATGACGAGCTCGTCCCCCAACTGCAGAGGTCGCTCCAAACTGTCCGCCTTCCCGCCCTCCTCCACCTGCAAACACAGTTCAGCAAAAACATTTACAAAACAAACAAAAACGAGTTTTATGCTTTGGGTTGTTTTTGTCAGAGGCAGCAAACGTTCAAAACTGCCAGCGGTCGAGCTAGACTCATGTGGAAGAGCAGATCAGTGTCGCTGGCTTCACGTTTTGAATATCTTCCCTAACTGATAATTCGATAACTAAAAAATTAGATTTGCTAACGCGAAACAGATACACAAATTAAAGAAATATCAGAAGCTAGCACTAACATGCTAACTTTTCTCATCCACTGCTGTCGCTGACACCAAGACGGATGTGACAACATCGTCAGTGAACACATGGAGCTCCGACATAACCGAACGGGAGCGGAGGTCGTAGCAGCTCAGACTCCAAACCACAAGACGCAATACAAACGTAGCAGTCCGCTACAGCCCTCCCCCATCACGCTATGCTAACCAACCCCCACCCTGTCGACAGTTGTTGGCACTAACGTAGCGCCATGCTAACCAAAGAGACAAGTGCCCTCCCAAGACAAGTAGCCTAGAAGAAACACAAAGATGTGAGACATCATGTGAGAGAGTCGCATCCCAGAGACAGTGTAGCAAAGATCGCCAGGTAAGAATGATGTTTCTGACTGTTTACGATGTTTATGGTGCGAAAATTGGTTTTTTGTTATTTTTCAGTTCTGGTTTGGCATTCATGGTAAAGTCTCCACACTTGAAACGACCTGCTACCAACACCTGCTTCAGGTCCAATGGTCCTCCCACACAACAAAAGCTGAGCTCCACCATGTCCTCGTTGGAGATCATGACTCCTTTCTAGTGCAAACTAAGAAGAAACTGAAGCGGTTTGCCAAAGAAGTGAAGGTCAAGGGAACACTAACGTTCACTAACATCATCTTCAAGGAAAAGTTGAAGGAACCCTTTAAGGGACGGCGTCCAGAGGACATAGCTGGACAGAGATACCTTTTTGTGTCCTCCACCACCTTGTTGAGGATCAGTCCAGGTGGAGGTCGCTGGTGAACAATGTTTGCACTGCCCCATGGCACAAGGCTAAGGGACTGATGATGGTGGCCATCTTGGATTTTGACATATCAACCCAGTTTTCGACAGCGACTTTCTTACGTCGAGATGCAGCCACGCACCAAAACCAATGTCTGTATCTCACTCATTTTTCAAGTTATCCCTCTCACAAGAAGAAATGGACAAACGGACGGAGGTTTGTCCAAGTTCCCTCTTCGCTCTGAAACGGGGGACAATTAAACGTAGCACAATTTTATGCTGTAGACAGCAGGGATTTAAAACTATAATACAGAAACTAAAGAAAATGCAGTGACGTCTGAGGAATAAAGTAGTTACTAATTTTATTACTAATTAATAACATTGTCGTACACGTAGACACAAGTTCAGCGCTGTGGAAACGTAACGAACAGTTAACATCTTACCTGCTGTAAATAACTCTTTGAACGACCCCAGTTTGGAAAAACGGAGTTTAATTTCACCGCAGTTTGTCGACTTGAAGCGATGATGCGTCACATCACCCGGACGTGTTCTCTAAGGTGCTGACGGATCAGCTGACGCTCTGTACGGAACGTCAGGACGTTTATCTCCAGCTGGTGTTCCACATCATGGTCAGGTTGTTCTGTTGTTCTGTTCAGAGCGAGATAACTCAACTCTCTCGTGGCGTTTAAAATGTTCGTGGACTCGTCAGATCCGATGTTTCCCTCAGATTCTCACAGCTCAGCTTTTAACTAGCATTTTAAATATTATCCACAATATTTTAATAAATCTTTAATTCTATGAAGAAGAACATGTTTGATGTCTGCTGTAGATTTAACAATGAACGCCAGTAACGTGTGAAACGTTAGAGCTGGACTGGGTGGGGGGCGGGGGGGTCTTGATATAGTCTAATTCCTGGATTATCCGTGATCCATGTAAGTTTGAACCTTTAATGGAGAAATGAATTATTCAGCTGAGTCTTCACAGGAGTGGCAGCAGATTCACCCTGAAGGTCAGACTATGCAGTGAGTGCCATCTCTGACTCTATAGGCCTCAGTTAGCAGGTTAAAGGTCAAAGGTCATAGCCTCTTCTCTCTAAAAACAACATGGCGGCACCACGTAGGTTTGGAAATCTTCATCTGAAGGAACCACAAGACTTCTGGGACAAAACCAGACCAGGGGACAGATGTTTACACAGAATGCCCTGCAGCAAACAGCTCCTCCAGCTGTCAGCACGGTGGTGGAGGGCTGATGGTTTGGGATCCTGTCAGTCATGATGTTCTGAGTCTTGGTCTGTTTGTTCCTTCAGAGAACAAGAACATTTATTGTTTCTTGGAGGAACAAGAAACCAAGTCCAGTTCTCTTTTACTCAAGCACCTGGTGTCCTCTGTGTGTCCCACAACCCCCACAAACCCTGCAGAACCATGACTTGTGACGGTTTTCCTGTCGCAGACACAGGCCCCTGTTTCTGAAACAATAAACTACACTCATCTGGGGCTCTTCGAACATTAAAACAGCAGCCAAGAATGTCTTGAAGGGCGTGTTGGATCCTCCTCTGAATTACAACATGTGTTTCTTCTCAAAAATAAAACCCCACGCACGGCAGCTCCAACAGCCGAAGACAAAATAATCAGACGAGGAGGACCCGAGGACTGAGACAAGTTTGTTTTAAAGGCATCGACACAAAATACCGTGGCTATGACAACAAAACAGCCTCAAACAGGAGTTGTGAGCCGTTCCTGAGCTCTGCAGGACCCTGAACTAACCGTCCGACATTTACAAGAATAAATATACCCAAATAAGGTTCGTAGAAACACTCGGCAAGAGATCGGACCGGGTGTGTGTGTCAGTAACTTTGGTATTCCAGCTGAAATTTATTATCCTGCAGATGGACACACATAAACGGAGGTTCAGTCTGTTCCTGCCACGACTGGAACAACACACCTCTAATCAGCAGAGATGGAGAAAACATCCACAGGAACCAGGGGGAGGGTGGTTTAGAGGGGCCATCAAATAAAAACACTGCTGTTGCTGTTTTGTGTTAATAAATAAATATGAAGTGCATATTTCCAGTGAATAAGACCTGAAGGGCCTGGTCTGAAGGTGGACTTCCTGTTGGTGCTAAACAGCTGAACAGCCAAAGAAGACTAGTTCTTACACATCTGCTTTAACCTGAGCCTCGTGGTTTATTACAAAGTACTTTTGAATTTAGAGGAAAATAATAAAGGTGAAGCACAAATATGACATTTTACAAGTACTGTAGTTGAAAACAATGAATGCATATTATCCACTAATCATGGATGAAATGGGATAGTGAATCATGACATGATGATCTGACAAGAAATATAAATGTTTGTTGAGTTCGTCTCTACATGGTTCATATTTATCAGTTACTTCATGAGGACTACAACCAGCCCGCATGTTAAAATGATATGGATGAATAGGATACAAGCTAAAATCTTTAAAATCTGTTTCTGCAAAACATCATACTGGGTTAGGGTTAGGTGACTAACAACAACAAATCATTTAGGATTGCCAGCTAGCTAACTGTCTGACTAGAAATTAGAAATAGTTTAGATAAATAGCTCACAAACTACAAATGGGGACTAGTTTACATAATAACTAGTTGTTAATTTGTCTTTTCTAGACAGACGTCGTTAAGAGGTTATTTGGCAAATCAAAAAGTAATTTGCGCAGTTCAATAAAGTATCACATATTAATTCTGGCGTTCCACAAGATCGAGTGTTGGGTCCTGACATTTTATTTTTTTTAATTGGGGGGATGTGTCCTATGTTTTGTTAGTTTCCATTTCTTTGCATTTAAGTGCTTCGGGTGGGTGAATGGACGAGTAAATGGACAGATGGCCAATTTAAATGGAAGATCTAAATCAATCCTCATTAAAACAATGTACCCTGAACTCAAACATCCTCTGCGACCTCCAACATGGCCTAAGACTGATTAATAATGTTCTACAACGATGACAAACAAGCAAACGAGGTCACACTGGGTCCCAACAACAATGACCTGAAAGCCTGGTTGTGACCAAGTCAATGTTCCCACTCAAAACTCCCAACTGTTACTCCAACAAAGGTTGCATTAATCCATTGAGGACAAGTTGGCAACTAGGTGAAGACAAGTGGTGTTTTCACAGCTCTTTGTTACGTTTTACAACAGCAAGACTTACAACCAAGCCAAACTAACCTCTCTCTCTTCTTTGCTTCCCCAGCGGCTGTGGGGAAAACTGGGAAGGAAAATACACTCCACCAGTGAAAGGAAGTAAAGGAAGCAGACATCAGGCCGGTGTTTGGTCGAACACGGCAAACTGTGCCGATCAAAGTACAGCGCACAATAAAAGCAGGATTTGGTCAAAAGCTCCCAGGAAAACACATTATTCACATTTTTGTCTTGTTTTACAACCAGTTGGCTTCCAGCCCAGAATATCCTCCACAGACTCGCACCAGCTGGTGATTTGCATTTGAATAAAATGAGGCCAGGTTGACTTTAGAGGCATCGTGAGAGATCATGTTTCACACTGCAGTCCGAGGGGATGAAACCCAACAGAGCTGAGGACTTCTGTCCAATAGATGGTCTTTAACTGACAGACTCGTCATTCTTTTGAAATCTTTCATGATCCGTTGAAATTTTTCATAAAAACCACAATGCAGCAACCCCGTCCATTTTTGCTTTGTCCATGGTTGGGTTGTGGAGGTAACAGGTGCAGGTATGAAACTCAAGACATCCCTCTCCACAGGGACTCCTCTCCAGCTCCTCCTGGGAGATCCCGAGGTAGAGCCAAGTGAGAGAGGAGGTACAATCCCTCTGGGTCTATATCTATTAAATATGGTTACTAATGACTCTATATCTATTAAATATGGTTACTAATGACTTTTCTAATAACGTCTAATTAAACTAAACGTAACTTCCACAACAGGTTTTGGTGTCAGCTCGATTCAAAATACCTGCTTCATTGAATTGACCTTAACAAACACAAAATGGGCACAACGTGGTCAGTTTTATAGAGAACAGACCAACATGGTGTGGTAGTAGCTTACAGTCATCCCCACCACACACTCTGAGCACTAACGGATCACACTTGCTCTTTGCTTGAGCGTTTGGCACAAGGCAGAGTGACATGCATGAATGGAAAATGGTACGTTTGTGTTCTATACGTTACTTTTTAGGTGTTAATTAAAAAAATGTTCAACGACGACGAACTAAACTAATTACGTCACGCAAACACATTTTATTACAACTGATACAACGTGCACTGGTTATTTTGTTAATGTTCTCTCTTGGGCAACAGTCCACCTTAAAGCTACTCATGAAGACCGGAACAAAAATAATTCTTAAGATGAAAAACAAAAAAACAATAATGTTTCTCATATTGATGTTTGTGTTAAATAAGATCTGGACCAGCGACCCTGTCTGACTGTTGACCTACAGCCCAAGTGACTGAAAACAGGTCAACGACGGTGACGTCCATCGAAGACGAAGAACCATTTGGGACAGAGACGTCAGAAAATGTGAAAGTATTAGTACACGTTACATCAGACCTGTTAAGTAAAAGTACTTTTTACATGACGGCGTCTTTAAGTGAAACCGTAGCGTTTCTGTCGTTCGTGTACACGACGACTGCGGTTGTTTCTTTTGAATCCGCCTGGCGTCGTTTCGAGGGAACCCAAAGCTCAGATCCATACCACGGACGACGTCTGTGTGAGATGATTGAACGAACAGTGGTGGAAGCAGAAGACGACTGTGTCGATCAACGTGTGGAGGCGCCCAACCTCCTCCTCGGTCCAAACGAACGCTCCTTTATTCACCATCTCAGTGTGTCCTCCCTAACTTCATCTCCCAGTTGTTCAACATGTGCTGTACCTCTGATGACATCATTCTTGATCTTCTCCATCCTTGTCTCTCCTAAGAAGAACCTCAACATCTTCATTTCTGTCACTTCCAGTTCTGTCTCCTGTCTTTTTGTCCATGTCTCTGTCTCCAGACCATACAACATAGCTGGTCTCACCACTG
>JARVGV010000578.1:28306944-28323879 GCA_031762435.1 Hypsolebias longignatus | reverse complement strand
TCCCGGCTTACGTTCAAATCGGTTTACGTTCAGCCCGTAGGAACGGAACTCAAACGTAAACCGAGGTTGACCTGTACTTGATAACTTTATGGTGAACAGAGGAGGATAGAAAATGTAAACACATGTTAAGAAGACTGGTTTTATGAACAGTGAACCACTTGTAAACCTAGTGTGGATCTGATTAGCTTAGTTTCATGGTTGCTAACAGCAGTGCTAAATAAACGAGCCCTGCTCCACTTTCTGTTTTCGTAGATTCTTGGGGGTGGACAAAGCTCAAAAAATGTTCAGCCATTATACTGGTTATCGGTGGGCAACTCCGCCTCCCAGTATTGTATGGGTGATAACCAAAATTTCCATATCGGTCGGGTTCTAATATAAATGTTGTAATATCTTCTACTTCTAGAAATAATAAAACAGTTCATTAACTGACTAGCACTGATGCCAAAGTAGCTAGCTAAAACTAAGCTGAGTTATATCCACTAGTTCTAGAAATTAAAAATTAAAGTTTGACTAACAGATTAGCAGTTATGCTAGCTAGCTAACTCCAACTTGAACTGAGTGACATTCAATGTTTTTGTACATTAGGAATAAAAACATAAACTTGCACAAATATCATTGATGTTACTTAGCCCCAACTTAGCCTTTATTTTGATATCATAAGAAGTAGTGTTTAAACATTTTATGATAAAATAAGACACCACCTCCATAAACTATTCTAACAATCAACTGAGCACAATTGACATTAAAAACAGATGTAATGTATGCTGTTTAACTATGGTAGTTATTTAGTATGGATTTTATTTTTACCACGTGCCACCATGAGTGTGATGGCATCTGTTTGTTTGTGGCGGTGTGTTATTTGCACATTACATCCACTTCTGCTTAATTCTGAGGGCATTATTGTAGCATTTTAGGTTTGCATTGCTGCTCCAAAAATCTTTTGACTTCTAAACTTTTTGTGTTCGAGGCATAATTAAAATACTTTTTTTTTCTTCCACATCCACATGAATGCAAACCTGCTTGGACAAACCGATGTCTCCTGTATTGAGTCATGCAACATTACTGGGCCATGACTTGGTTGTAATGAAACAGGATACCAGTTTATTGAGTTGCTGCCCCTCCTTGGTCAAGTAACAGCGGCATCGATAGAGCTTGAAAACTCCTCTTAGAACTCTGGTAATTGGTAAGGAAATCAAACCTGCGGCTGTTTTGATAACCGGATGGTCTCTCCGACCACTAATCATCCCTCATCCTCTGGCTTGGAGAGCTGAAGGACAGGAAGGAGGTACATTAGGAACCAAAAAAGAGAAAGCCATAAAAAATAATGACAGTGTCTGCCAGCGCCGGCGAACATCCTCGCAGTCCAACCCGTGTGGCTGCAGTCCATTATTTGAAGACACGGCGTAAGTGGTCGTATCTTTTTACAATGACCCTAATGGTTATGGAGGAAAATGATGGCACGCATGATGACGGTGCTCTTTCCACGAGGCGCTAATGGTGATCACACGCCATGTAGGACGTCAGAGGGCGAGCAGTTAATAGCAGCGAGGGGGCAGGAAGACGGCGGAGGAGAGAGGGAGCTCGGGGTCGTATTAAAAACATTAGAGATGCGGGGTCAGGACCGAGCAGCACTGAGCGGGGGGCTGAAAGACGAGCCCTCGCGGTGATGAAGACGGGGATGGTTGTGTAAAATGAGCAGAGGGGAAGGTTAAGATGGCAGGCTCGGTCCTGCTCCGCTCCCCAGGGGTTGATGAGAAATGAGAATGCCTATCATTCAGTGGAGGGGAGTATATTTATCCAACACCCCCTCCCTTACACTCCCATTTAACGTGCATCTATTCCTTTTTGAATCCTTCCGTTTAAGCTTCCTCCATACATTCTCTTTTCATTTTACCATTTGTGTGTGATTATTTATATTTATGTAAAGCCCATTTTGTCCCAGCTCAAGAAGCTTTGGATCAAGGTCATTTTCCTCAATGATCAAATTGATCTTATGGATTGGAAGAGCTACAATTAAATGGCCTATAGGAATGTGCATAGATTACATATAGTATATACAGTAGTCATTTAGCTACAGCGTCAGCGATTCAAAACACCCGAAACTGCCAAATATTTAGGTATTTTGACTGTGTTGGCAAAATATACCATGAACCAGAGGACAATGTTTTGTGGAAACTAAACAATGTGATAACTCAGCAACATTTACAGACAATTAGCTAAAATTTGATTTGAAGGTAGCTGAGCGAACACACACTGTGAGCGCCAACACTTTGTGATTCGGCGAATGGATGTTAATAAAACGTTCAGGATGAACATTTGTCTATTATCTTCACTCGCTTCTTCCTCTTCGGGTCGCGGAGGTCACTGCTGCCCATATTCAGCCATCACTGTGTGAGCGGCGGGGGACAACCTGGACAGGTTGCAAGTCCACCACAGGGCCAGGATGAACATCTCCAACCCAATTCACAGCAAACTGACCCCAGAACCTCCGCAGCAACCATTAATGTAGAAAGGCCAATAATGGGAGTTGTGTTTTCATTTGATCAGTCCTTTCTGTTCCTCTGTGCCACCAGACACTTCTCATTCAGTACTTTTCCCGTCAGCCAGCCACGCCCATTTCCACCTGTTCCCCGTCTTCCCAGTCACAGCTGCAGTCACTCAGTCCATCAGCTCCAGTCTGTGTCGGCGTTCACTCCAGTTACAGTTGAGCATCACATCCGGTCCTCATACCTCGTTGTGCTCCATAAAATTGTCTAGTTGTTGTGAATATGCTGCCATGTCAGCCTTTTTTTAAGTATTCATAATAAAACAAATTATATATATTGTTTGAGCTCCTTGAGTCTAGTCTGTATTTCTGGGTCACACGCTCATGAAACTGTAAATGTTTTGATAAGCGTGACAGAGTTGGACAAATCTTTCATGAATATGAATAATATGCCTATTTTTGCTGAGCCAGCTGCACAAAAACTTCAAAAACCATCCTTTATTTCCAAGAGATGCAGTCCAATTTATGCATTATTACATTATTTGTTGTGGTTATTACATTATCAAAATATATTTTTAGCATTTAGTCAATAACGTAATAGCCTGCCAATATAAGGTAATAACATAAAATTCCAATAATGGTCAATCAGGTCATCTGGACAGTTTATTTTTTGTGGAAAGACTCTTCGCCCTCTATCCTGAGGGCTTCATCAGTCTGAACTACTTTGGCTGTGGCTGCCTGGGAAGAGACGACGAACCCAGCCCCCAGAAACCATCTTAGCTCCAGCAAACTGGTTGGTCCACTTAAGGAGTGTACTGCTTAGTGGGGAAACCGTTTACTTGGGACTCCTCAGACTGATGAAGCCCTCTGGATAGAGGGCGAAACGTCTTTCCACAAAAAAAAAAAAACTGTCCAGATGACCTGATAGAGCATTATTGGATTTGGTACCTGGAAGATTCAGCATGAACTTTGATACCTTAAAATAGTATTGGCAAAATACATTATTGGCTTTTTACATTTAAAATTGATAAAGTTATTACATTATTGGTTGCTATAAATCCCATTATTTTTTTTAATTATTTTTTTTACATATATAAAGGTAACATTTGGGGTGGTTACAGCTGAGAGTCTTTCCTTTCCCTCTTTTGAGTGCTATGGAGATGGAGCATCATTTCAAAAATACAAAGTTAGATTAAACCAGCAGCAACTCCAGCTTGATGATTTGGTTTTAGTTGGGAGTTCTGGCCTGAAAGGCGTCGGGCCTTGAACCTTGTTAAACATTAAATCAAAGAAAAAGGCAGTTCTACGTTCAAAAGTGAAGAACGCCGGCTGCTGCAGAAACAACAGGATGGGTGAGAGTCCACTAAATATTCTGTAGTGGCCAAAACATGAAAAATAATCAGTGCGAGCTTCAGTAACACGTGTGTGTGTGTGTGTGTGTGTGTGCGTGTGTGTTAGTGAAAGAGTCAAGAGTTTAAAATCACTGCAAGCAGCATCCGTCAGTGCACCCACTCAGCACGTACACACAAAGAAAACACTTGTGGAGCTCAACACTCCTCAGATAGCGTTTACTCCACGAACAACGGCCAATTACCGGGACAGGGAGGCTTTCAGCAGCTCGGCCCGGCCCGCTGCAATCACGCAGACGCAAACATTTGGACGTACTTCGTGTTTTCTGCGCGGCAACGTTTGGCTTCAATTAAAGCCGAATCAACGCGCGGAACATTACTCACTGCAGAAATAAACACACGGTTAAAACCATTTCTCAACACGGCCGTAACCGTTAAACATCCTGGACTCTGTCGTCGCGCTCGTTCCCCAAATCCACTCCTCACCCCCCACACAGAACCTGTTCAGACACTTGGATGAAAACTGTCACACGGACATAACTGGAAAGGTGGTCCTGTTGAACTGGAGCGGGTGTAATGGTATCTGCGGGCTGTTAACCCCCCCGCGTCCAGACGCCCTCTCAGGGTGGAGTATTTGTCACAAACGTAGTTATTTCCAAACAAACTCTTGGTTGAATTACGTTTCCTTGGAGTCGTGTTCTCGTGTTGCGGTGACACGCCGCGCCTGAGCACCGTGTCAGGTTTTACTGGTAATTGGCACCAAACTCCACCATCTTTGGTGGGATTTGCTTTGCTAGCGCCCCCCAAACACTGGTGTCGGTTAAATGTGAATTATTTAATTTCTGGATTTTATTCCACCAACTAGTCACGGATCATTACGACGACGAGCGGCTCCTCTTACATGACGACAGGTGGGAGTTTCACCGGATGTTCGTTTCTGAAATAACGAACGATTTATCGTAAAATAAATCCACGAAAATGAATGGGAGCAGTGTTCAGAGCGGGGAAAGCTGCTAAATGAATGGAAATGAAAAGTTGTGACCTGCCAAAAGTTTCTACTCTGCAGGAGCGACTGTTTTACCTCAAAACAAAGGAAGTTGGTCGTTTTTTCACACATCAAGTTTCGAAGCCAATAGAAGAAAACGTTTTGCAACAAACACCTAAAAATGGCGGGAAAACGTACAGTTGACTCCGACAGGAAACAGAAAACCAAAAGTAACTTTCTTAATGTTCTTTTTTTTAACAAAAACACAAAAATCTTCCTAATTTCTGTGGAGATTCCTTGTAGGATTTACGGTTGTGAAAGAAATGTGAAATATATCAAACTTGATCCTCTTTCCCACAGATAAAAAAAAACAACAAACCAGTTTCAGGAGCAGCCTGGCTGTACGTCCATAAGTAAAATGCTCCTGCTGCATGATGGGAGTTGTAGTTTTGTTACAGACATAGAACGACATAGTGGGGGGAAAAGTAAAAACACTGATGGAAATGAGAACAAATTAAATAACATACACATTTAATGAGGAAACACAAAACAAATTTTATAAAGTCCAAAATTGAGAAAAAGTGCAGAAATTTTTTTTTTTTTTAGCTTTTGAATTATTTTGGAGACATTGGTTCTTTAGCTCAATGTTTTCCAACATCTTTAAGAACTCTAAACCTTCAATAATTTAGATTTTTTTTTTTTTAATGTTACCGTTAGCTCGTTGAACCATGTTGATCTGGACATTTTGTTGAGATTACGCTCGTATGTTTTGGCCTTAATCCTCTTCAACCGCGTTTCCTGCAGGTCAAATAAAAACTGAAAACCGAGACGAAGTAAAAAGTTAAAAATATGACTTCTTGAGGCAAAATAAAACGGACAATTGAACAAGTGTCCTGAAAGTGAAAGGGCTGATTGTTAAGTTATACCAAGAAGAAGAAAAAAGAGGGGGACACAAAGATCTGGGTGTGATTTAGAGTTCAACGAGTTTCCGTTCTGCTGCTGCTCTGTTTGTAAAAAAAAAATCTGCTGAGGTGGAAAACACTGCTCTTTCAAAATAAGAGCCCTCCAGTCGTCAAACAAATATCAGTGATGCTAACCTCTCTCACTCTCGAATGTTGATGTAGAGTGGGCGGGGCCAAAACATAGAGTCTTCAAGAAGATTCTTGAAAATTCATGAACTTTGGCTTTTAAAGATTTTATAAGAGTTTAAGAGCTGACAACAAAAAACACTATGGATTCTTGTTAAATTAAAGGTTGAGCATTCTTTGAAGGGAGGCGTATCACCTGACGACTTTTAAACTGACGCAAAGTTAAAGTAAAATCAGAAACATTAAAAATAAACTTCTGCACAATCTCGTACAATGTCACAAAATGTCTGTGACTCTCAGCTACTACCACTTAAAGTTTTAGCTTATATATATAACTGACCAATTTATAGCTGTTTTTGTGTTGGCTAATGTTGATTATCTTGAATTTTTGATATTTAAATAAATGTTGACTTTTTCAGTTTCGTTGAAGAGGTTCATGAGACAAACAAAACATGGTCCATCTGCCTCCTGCCTTCAGGCGGCGGGTGATAACATTTTATTTTAATCCATGTTCTTTAAAAGATAACGTCCGGACCTTCTTTTCTCGGCCCTGATCGGGGTGAAGTATGTTTCCCCCCCGAGGTCAGAGTCTCGTTTTAGAAACGAGCTCCGGCTGCAGCAGCCGCCGGGCCTCCATCTGCGACCTGCCGCTCCGGGTCTTGTCACCTGACACCATCTGCACGCTAAGAGGGTCGTGAGAGGCTCTTGGGGCCGAGCGGCACACACCGCAGGGCCCTGGCTGTCCGCTGACAAGTGTGGCGGGACGAGAGCCAGGAGGCTGGCAGGAATGCAGCAGGAGCACCGAGTGTGTGGTTCTGAAGGAGTGTGTGTGGTTCTGAAGGAGTGTGTGTGGTTCTGAAGGAGTGTGTGTGGTTCTGAAGGAGTGTGTGTTCTCTTCTTGTACGAGACCTGCCCCGGTCCTAATGAAGGAAAGTTCTGCTGCTTCGAGCTGATCCATATCAGCAGCAGATTCTCAACCAGCCTGAATACGTTCTTTTGTTTACGCCCTTCAAGTTGTCCAATAATGAACAATCATTTCCGGCGCTTGTTTGCTCGTCTGTTAGCAAAATATCACACTGGGCACATTTTGATGAACATGACAAGGACTGGTATGCTCATGTCCCGTCATGAGGGATTTAACGAGTAAAAGAAAGGACTGAAACTGAACAGAGAATACCAATGGCAGAACCAGGGGGTGGCCAAAGGGGGCCTTGGCCACCACAGATTAATTTCTGGTCACCCCAATTATGAGGAAACTATAATTTTGAGCCATATAAAAACTAGAAATTATTGTTTCCTCAGATGATGTACTTTGTAGACACGGTGTAACTTCAGCGCAGGTTGAGAACAGTAGCTGGTTGGGGGCAGAACTGGGTCAGTTTGGGGGGGGTTAACGGTGAGGAGTGATGTGTGGTTGGAATGGTGAGACTCTTGACTGAGGCGTTAATCCTCCAGGGCTCAGGAGAAGGTGTCGGTACAGAGAGGAAATCTGTCAGCGCCAAGAAACACCATCCTACCCTCTCTTTATCCCTTCCTCCTTCCCGGGATTAGTGGTATTCCCACATTCCTCAGATAAAGGAGTTAGTTGGAGAGCAGAGACCAGGAGGTTCGGCAATGGTAGACCGGGTAAAGTCCACCCCGAGGTGCTGATAGGCGTATCTCCCTGCCTTATGTGCGCCAGACAAAACCCATTTGTTCCTCATCTGTTCCCCTGATCTGGGCCTGACAGCTCAAGGTGATCCGTGGAGAACTGGGGACAAAGGAACGGAGGAGGAGAGTCCAAGCCTGACGTCCATACAAGCTCAGATATGCTGCCTCCGACAGGATTATTATTATTTATCTGTGTTTCTTTAAAAAAGGCAGAACTTTGGGTGGATAAACAAACTATTTTTAGGAGCAGCTGACGGCAGCAGAACTAAACGGAGAAGACAACGTTGATCTTTACACATTGGAACAGGAAACCTCCAGGCAGTTCTGAAAACATTAGCTTTAATTTGAACGCCTGTTTATGGTTTCCTTTCATGTTCGGCTCATTTAAAGATGAACAAAATGACACATTTTCACAATAAAGACAAACTTTGTGAAATCGCTTTCATACGTTATAAACTGTCTTTGGAGATAAGTTGGATCTTCACTAAATTCATGTATATTTAAGTTTTTCAGATATGCCAAAAGATCAAATCTATGCAGACCCTGAACAGATGTAAGGCAAAGCCATTATTTAAACATCTGTACATGTGTTTGTTAGCAAAATATCTCATGAACCACTGGGTTGAGTTTAATGGAAGTCAAACAACCGTGTTCCCCATGGTACCTTGTAGGGGTTGTTGTGGGGGTTGTTGCTACAGCTTTTCAGTCCCTCTACAGTCTGGAGAAGGGTTTGGTTCTGATCGCCAGCAGGAGGTTGGACTCCACCATGGCTGTCCGTTGTTGCCAAATCTGTTCATAACCCTCATGGACAGAATTCCTCTGTGCAGCCAGGAGGAAGAACGGGTCTGGTTTGATGGCCTCGGTCTCTCAATCTGCAGATGATATGGTCCTGTTGGCGTCATCTTGCCATGATTTCCAACTCTAACTGGGGCAGTTCAGAGCTGGGACAAGGGTCAGCACCTCTAAATCTGAGGCTGTAGTCCTGTCAGAAAGAGCTGGACTGTCGTTTGCTAGTTGGGAGTGAGGTTCTACCTCAAGTGGAGAAGTTCAAGTATCTCTGGGTGTTGCTCACAATTGAGGAAAGAATGGCGCGTTAGCTTGACAGATGGATCGGTGCAGCTTCTGCAGTGTTGTGGATTGTGCCGGGTCGTTGTGGTGAAGAGGTAGCTGAGCTTCAAAGAGAAGTTCTCTGTTTACCAGCTGGTCTAAGTTCCAACCCTCACCTATGGTCACAATCTTTGGGTAGTGACCAAAGAATGAGACTGTAGATGCAGATGGTCTAAATGAGTTTCCTCTGCAGGGTATCTGGACTCTCCCTTAGAGATCGGATGAAAAGTTCAGTTCTCCAGGAGAGACCTGGAGTAGAACCGCTGCTCCTCCACATCCAGAGGAGACAGCTGAGGAGGTTCAGACATCTAAGGATGCTCCCTGGGCGTCTCCATAGGGAGGCTATCTGGGCATGTCCAACTGGGAAGAGACTTTGAGGAAGACCAAGGAAACCCTGAAGAGACTGTCTCTTGGCTGGAATGGGAACATCTTTGAGTCCTCCTAGAAATGATGGAAGAGGTGGCTGTGGAGAGAGAAGTCTGGACCTCCCTGCTCAAGATGCTGCCCCTGAGACCAGACTCTAGAACAAGAGGTTGGATGGATGGATGGATGGATGGATGGACAGGTGGATGGATGGATGAACCCTCAGAAGGTATTTATTGGATGTACATCTGCAGCTGCTTACTTTGAGTGTTCTGGGACCCTCAACGTTCGTTTAGAAGAAAGAAGTTTAAAATCCTTCACTTTTGCCACATTATTGAAAATAATTTGATCAAACTCGATTATTGAACCTCAAACTGCGTCAGGTTTCACACTTGAGACGCCTCCAGTGAGTCAAACGTCCTCGGCTCTGAACCAACGTTCTTCCTGAGCGCTGCAGCTCGGACCCTCCACGTTTCGTGTGAAGCTCCTGGGAAAACGGGCTCCAGCAGATGAAAGCTGCCGGCAGCAGCTGCTGAAAGCCGGGCGGTATTCTAATCATTTCTACAGAAGCGGGCGCTGAGGGCCAGGACCAGGACTAACGAGGTGGAAAAGAGGTGTGTGGTCCCGCGTGGTTTAAGTGGCAGCGCATGGCACCGCCGGGCCGGGCCACGTACGGTACGGCGAGGATGAAAGTGCTGAACGACGGCGGAGAACAAAAGGCCAGAACCCATCTGGAGCTGGTAAATGGACTCCCTGTCTCCGTGCTCCTCATCCTGTTCATCCCTTTAATCCCTTCCCCAAACACCGATGAGTAAGTCCTGACACACAGCTACATTACCGGGCTCAGCCGGGCCCGCCGGGGATTTACCACCTAAACACTCACAGAGACACACAAATAAATAAATTGAAGCAATAAATTCTCCAGGTCGGTCATCTGTTACCGGATCTGCACGGCGCTGAAGCACTGACACCGGAGGACCTGCAGAAAACATTAGTTTTTACGATTCCCCGGGCCGAGAGATAAAAATATTTCACTGAGATCTCAGGCCCGGTTCTGGTTCTCCAGACGCCCGGGTTTAATTGCTTTTAATAACCTCCTCATTAAAACTTTTATGTCGGCATTAAAGCAGCAAAGATCGAAGGGCTCCTCGTTTTCATTTCTGCGGGCCGTAAAGCAGAACCCCGCCGTGGGTTTCATCCGGTTTAATTACGTAAAAATACAGAAGAAAATAAACAAGTTCATGTGAAACAAACAAAAGATGCTGCAGAAGAAAAGGAGCTCAGATGAGGTTTACCTGGGATTAAATCCTAATCCAAAGGCTTCAGCTACTGGTTTGGTTTTAATGGATCAGACTTAAAGGGATAGTTCAGAACATTTAACTGGAGGTTTTAGGAAAAGTCAGAAACAATGTACATATTCTGCAAAAAACATAAAAGCTAAAGTTAACAGAACTGTAGCTAAAAGGTAAAGTCAGCAACACTAGAGCTAAAAGATAATAAGAATAGAAGATAAAAGCTAAACATAGCAGTACATTAGCAGAAATCTTAAAATTAGCAACACAGTAATCGGAAGGTAAGTTAGTAGAACAGTGGCTAAATGGTTAAAGTTAGCAACACAGTAGCTACAAGCTAAAAACCAGCAGAATAGAAGCGAAGCACTTTAGTTAGAAGAACAGTTGCTAAACCTAAATAGAGCAATATAGTAGCTTAAGAACTCCCACTCCCCCTTCAGCAGAATAGAAGCTAAAAGATTAAGTTAAAAGGAACAGTAGGGAAAACCTAATTTTGGCTACACAGTAGCTAAAAAAGCTAAATATAGAAATATAGTAGCTTAAGAAAAATAAACTATCAGAATAGAACCTAAAACTTAAGTTAAAACAGTAGTTAAAAGCTAAATTTAGCAACACAGTAGCTAAAAGCTCAAGTTAGCAGAACAACAGCTAAAAGGTAAAAATAGCAAAATGGATCATAAATGCTAAAATAAGCAACCTAGTTGCTAAAAGCTAAAATGGTAGAATGGAAGCTAAAAGCTTAAGTTAGCAGAACAGCAGCTAAAAACTTAAACGAACAGAATAGTACCTAAAACTAAAGATGGCAGTGTTAAAAAGCTTAAAGCAGCAAAACAGAAGCTTAAAGCTAAAATGGGCAAAACAGTAGCAAAAAATGACAGACTTAAAATAAAGATCTAAACCTCACAGAAAAGTAGTTACAAGCTAAAACCAGCAATGCAACTAATGAAAGCTAAATTAGCAAACAATAGCTAAAAGCTAAACCAGCAAAACAGTAGCTATACCGGTACATTGGATAAAAACTAAAAATAATAAATTAGTTTAAACCAGCAACACTGTAATGAAAAGCTAAAATCAGCTAGTTAAATCATATTAGCAAAATCACAGCTAAATGTTAAAATCAACTAAATAAATTAGCTAAATGTTCACAGTGCTAATATGATGGATGTTACAAACATGTGAAAACTGACCAATAATTTATTAATTATTGGTAATCCCTGAAATAAAACATATAAATTAGTGTTAAAAACTGATTCAGTCCTGCATAAAAACCGAGCATCAATCCTGAAGATTTGTTGACACTCGTGGCAGTTTTGGCTGAACGGTGCCATTTCTTCACATACTTTGTTTAGCCAGAAGCCCACAAGGCTTTAATGACTTCGACTCCTTCAGATGAAACGTCTGTTGGCCCAGTTCAGCCCGTGAGGCGTCTCACTTCCTGTCAGGACGCAATAAGCGCCGGTCTCACCGGAGAGCTTTAGCGGCACATCGGCTCAATCTTTGTCCGAAGGCTAACATCAATTCTGGGGTCCGAAACCGAGTTAAAACCTCATCAAAGACAATAAAAAGTTTTATGTTCCTCCTAATGTGATACACGGAGCTGCAGAGGCAAATGGTGCCCGAGGGGGAGGGGAGGGGTGAGCTTCCCTCCCAAATCTGCCTCCGTCTCTTCTTCTCTAATGACCATGCTGCTAGCTGGCGCCAGAACCACCCATCTGGACTCTTGTGGGCTCGGGACAAGCCCCTGATGGATCTGAATGTTCTAGCATACACGTATGAAAGTTGGAACGCACCTGCTCCACATACGAGCAGGTCACTGCCTGTTAGCTTCACTCAACACGTTGTTAGCTAGCGTAGCGTTGCTAATTGTTGGCATTTGGGCAGAGCAGCACTCAGCAGCTCCGTCTGTCCAGTGAAGAGACAGGTGTTCATCTTCAGCTAACCTACAACAAAGTCCACCAATTACATTTTCACACAATTAAACAGCACTGTTTTGGTTCTTAGCACATGCTAAAGCTCACATGGTTAGCATGCTAAAGGTAGATGGTAATGTCACTGTTTTACTAAATCCTGTTTATCAAATAAATAATAAATACTAGTTTGAAGGGATCTCCAACTAGCTGGAACAATAGACCTTATTTAATCAACAAGTACTTCAGCTTTAAAAACATGTTCATCAAATTACTGTAAGCTGATAAGTTTTTTATAAATTAAAAAAAAAAAAAGAATGACACAAGGACTTTTCCATTTTATTGTGATGCAATGCATTCTGGGTAAATGAGGTAAACTGGTTGCTTCAGTGTGAGAGAAGTGCAGCTTTACAATTTGGACATTATCCCACGTCCAGCTCTTTATTTGAACAGGAGCGCATTGACAGAGGAGAATACAGAAATCATGTTAGCTGATAAATATACATACAAACATATACTGTATAGCATTAGCTCAGGAGCTAATAGTTAGCACCAAAGATAACAAATAAAGCATTATCCCCAGATATAATTGCATTAGCTCTAGAGATAATGTAGTGTTAGCAAAAGCAGTAATAGCATTAGCTGCCTTGCGTGCTAACGTAAAAAAAAGTGTGACCAGTTAGTGCTCACAGCATGTGCTGGGAATAACTCAGCTACCAGCACAACAAAGCTTAGCTCAACGTTTGTAACACTGACTTGCAGCTAGTTACATTAACTATACGGTTAAGTTAGCAAGACAGGAGCTAAAAGGAAAAGTTATCAGAACTGAAGCTAAAAGCTAACATTAGCAACACAGTAGTTTAAATCTTAAACCAGCAGATTAGAAGCCAAAGCTGATTAGTAGAACAGTAGCTGAAAGCTAAAGTCATTCCTTGAAGTGATGCATTTTTCTGTTTTGTTGATGTCAATTACTCACAGCGGCCATTTTGAATTTGGCTGACTTAAAGAGTTAATTAGATTTAGGCATACATTCAATCATTGTTTGCACATTGCTTCATGAAAACAGGTGCAAACGTTCATGAGGTATTTTGCTAACAGACAAACACAAAATCAATGGTAACAGATATGTTATTAGACCCAGTTTTCTGGCTGCAGATATTTATATTTATACCAACCCTCAACAAAACACAGCCAGCCAGTCGGTCGCTCCACCCTAACATTAGTACCAAAGTTGCAGCTTCACTGAAGAAAGGGCACGAGCAACTTCAGCAGGAAGACAATGAGGCCATAACTCTTCCTCCCTGAAAGGATGGGTATTATGACAGCAGGCCCATTAGCTAAATGGAGGACGAGCGAGTGGATCATGCGGTTCTATAAATCTGCGTGGCGCACCTTGACCTCCAGCAGCCACGTCTTCTGAAGTCCACTGAAGATATCTCTGGACTCACGGGATCACCGGGTCAGGTCTCTGTAAATCTCACACTGATCCAGAACAAGTGACACCTGGGACCGTCCCCCGGCTTCAGCGCCGTGTCAGCAGATAGGAAAATGTCAAGGTCTCCATTGTGGCCAGGAGCTGCTTCGCTGTGCAGCTGGTGTCCAGGAAGGGACCGGCATGGCGCGTTGCCTTTTAGTTTCCCCGTTTTACGTGTCCCCCAGTAAAAAGAGGGAGGGAAAGAATTAACCGTAGCTAATAACCATGTTAGCTAACGAGTCACATGTGCACGGAGGTTACTGAACAACTTCCCCTGCATGCTTTAAAACAGATGAGGCCGTTACCGCACAGTGGTGCAGCAGAACGCAGGGCATGAATTAGGGCCTCCTCCGGTGGAGAAGTGTCGGGCGAAAATAACAGCCTTAAATCAAACGTTCGGCTGCTCCTCACCCACCGCTGCTGAGAGAAACCTCAGAACCCCTCAAATAACAGCCGAAGGGATCCAGACCGGACACGTGAGCTGGGAGGAACACACATCAGAGCGACGATCCGTCGGTTCCCCGACGAGGAAAACAGATTTACACGAAGGGAATAAAACGTTTAAAACTGGATTCGACGTTCACACCGTTCTGTTTTGTTGTTTCAGCCGTTCATAACAATTTGTTTTTTGTAACTTTTATAAAACTTTTAACTTTATTTACAAATATATTCCCAACAGAAATACGCTGACAATTCTTGAAGTCCTTAAAAACAGTTGAAATCTGCATCAAAATACTAGTTTTATTTGTTGCCATGTTGTGCAACTTTTAGCTTTTAGCCACTATCCTGCTACAGCACTTCTTGTTTTTAGCTACCGTTCAGCTACTTTTAGTCTATTGCCAGCTTTTTACTACTTTTATTTTCCAAATATCCCTTTACTGCTTTTAAGCTTACAGACAGCCCTTTTCAACTTTTAGCTTCTAGAAGCTTTAGCCTTACTTTGGGCTTTCAGGAAAACTTTTGGCTACTTTAAGCTTTAGGCATCATTTTCCTACTTTTAGCTTTAAGCCAGCCTTTTTCCGCATTTACCTTTAGACCAGCGTTTGCTACTTTTAGAATTCAAGCAGCTTTTGGCTTACTTCTAGCTTTTAGCTAACCTTTAGTTACTTCTAGTTTTTAGCCACCCTTTGTTTATTGTTTTTAGACATCTTTTGATATAATTTAGCTTTCAGCTATTCATTTGCTACTTTTAGCCTCTAGCCAGCTTTCACTACTTTTAGCTTCCAGACAGCTTTTGATTTACCTCTAGCTTTCAGCTATCCCTTTGCTTCCTTTACCTTTTAGCCAGCCTTTTGTTATTTGTCTGTTAGCCTTTACAGTCGGCTCGGCTTGTTTCATCAGTTTACGTCAATTATTCATGAATAATGAGAAATATCAAAGTCTCAGCACATATTAGCCGAAACGTAAATCAAAACAGTACAAAAAAAATCTATTTGCTCTTTTTAAGCGACCCCAAGTCGACGACGGGTCCATCCTGTCCCTCTGCTCCCCATCGATGTCCAGCGGTTCATCGATATCAGCTGACCGGACATCAGCCGGAGTTCAGCTGTTTCAAAGCATGCCGCTGACCGATGTATCGAGCTGTTCTGGAGCGTTCCCTCTGATCTCCGTTGTGTTTGTATTGACGGTCTCAGGAGCAGAACCGGAGAACGGGGTGTGGGAGGAGGAAGAGACGCTGCGATAAGGTCAGAACCTCTCACATCTCTGAGCTGACAGAGCCGGACGCTCAAAGAGCCGAAACCAGGACATCAAAGTCCGATAGCGCACCTCGCCGTCATCTGCTCACAGTTTTAGTTTTTTAAAATTCTTCAATACGGATAATCCGTCTGAGAATTTAAAGGAGAAAAAAATCAACAGAACCAAACATTAGATGTGACACTAACGCCCAATGCAGTGATACGTCACTCCGGAAGGATATTTTAGCTGATGTAAAAACATTCCCAGAACAAAGAAGTCTCTTTTTTCCCCACAAAGAAAAAAGAAAACCAAAAGTTCTTGGAGGATCCTGACGTGAGCTGGATCCAGACAATAGTCTGATCCCTGGCAGAAAACAAAGCCCATTCAGCCAGCTCTTAATCTGCACCAACAGGACGGGCTTCACAACAAAACCAACCGTTTCTGCACTGACATCATTAAAAACGTCTTGTTGTGTCCAGATTTATAACAAACGATGGTTTGACACATTCCAACCTGCAGCTTCAAGACTGAACGACAAAATAAACTCACTAAAAATGTCACTTCCTGTGAAAACGCAGGCTGAATGTTTGTTGCTGAACCATTTCTGCTCAAAGCAGCTGAAGAAGCTGAAACGGTTTCACCGCTGAACTGAGTTGAATTTGAACAGCTGAAATTCGCTGAAAGCAGCTGAAAAACAGCAGAGATGTTCAGAAAAAGCTGAGTAGGGTATAAATGAGCTGTAATGGGCAGAAAGAGGGTGAATCGGTTACAAAAAAATCAAAAAAGGAACAAAAATGAGCAGAAAAAAGCTGAAATTAGCAGGTCAAAGCTGAACAGAGCATAATGAGGTAGTATTATTAGAAAGAAGTACAAAAGATGAAAATGAACAAAAACAATAGCCAAAATTAGCTAAAATTAGCTGAAAATCACCTAAAAACAAGCTGAAAATCTGAAGAAACCAGAATGTAGCAGAAAAAAGCTGAAGGAAGCTGAAAGAAGCATAACTCGAAAATAGCATAAAAAAGTTGGAAAGAGTAAAAAAGCTAAAATTAGCTGAAAGAAGCTGAAGCAGAAAAGAGCTAAAATGAGCACAAAGAAGCTTTAAACAGCTCAGAGTTTAAAGGATGTGAAGACAGATCCATTCATTTTCAATGAGAAAAACATGGCCGACAAAGCTAAATATTTCTAAAAGTAAACATCTGACTAACACCAGAAGTCACAGCAGGAATCTACTGAACGAGCCAAACGTTTTAATTCATTGAAACGTTGAAATAGAACAAAAGTTGCGGAACGCGTTATGAGCTGAAAAATGTACGGAAGAAAAACAGATCTCAACAGTGAGATGAGTTATGGACACAATAAACTTAAAATAACTGAAATTAAGCCAAGATTCTTTAATTTAACTCTTTAAACACCTTATCCCCAAATTGCCCACCGGGCGCTTTCAATAGCTGCCCACTGCACCACCTGGTGGTGGATGAGTTAAATGCAGAGAGTAATTTCGTCCTTGTATGGCAACATACATTGATGACATTGTGTGACATTATTATTATTATTA
>JARVGV010000578.1:28278518-28295648 GCA_031762435.1 Hypsolebias longignatus | reverse complement strand
GCCGTATCAGTTTACGGCTCGGCCGTTGGAACGGATCTCGGCCGTAAAACGGGGGTTACCTGTATATATATATATATATATATATATTAAATTAGAAGCATAACTTCCTCAAATCATAGAGGTGTCTGGTTTACATTTATATGTACAGCGGTGGCCATCTTGGTCTTGAACGTGGCAACACAATTTTGGATAGGAACTTTCTTACGCCTAGATGTAGCCACACAAATGTGGAGGTTGACTTTTGGCTATTTTTTTCAAACTATCAAATTCACAAAGTTTACATTTACACAAATACGGTGGCAGCCATCTTGAATTTTGATGTGGCAACCCAGACACCAAAATGGAAGTCGGTACGTTGCTTATTTTCCAGTCATCATGCTCTCAACAAGCATGAACGGACGAAGGGGATTTCCAATAACACAGAGTTGTTGTTCTTTTATTTGTCTCAAAATCTGAAAAGCAGTTCTGTTATGTAATGCAGCTACATTATCTTGGACTAAACTGTGAAGGAAGAATATTTATATAATTTATAAACCATTAGATTTCTGCCAACAGCTAATAAAAGTTGATCCGATCCGACAGAGTTCAGCGACTCTCAACAACAACAAAACAAAAAATGTCTTAAAAGTTCACAAACGTTCATCATTTTCTCACATGAGGAAACTCGTGTAGAAGGATTTTTTTGTTTTATTTTGTGCAACACATTTTTTACATGAAACAGTTTGAGAGAGCGGTGAAACCAAACTGATTCATGAGACAAAAAAGAGAACAAATTGCAACTAAATTGAGACACTTTGGGATTAAATTGGAACTAAAACATTTGCAGAAATGTGTCCATTACAAATGCAAATGAGTCCTAAGTGCGACTTTAGTGAGACGTAAAAATTAGCTTTTTTCCCAGTTTTGTGTCTCGTTGCTAACGACTGAAGCTAACTGAGAATCAGACTCAACATATTGTCAAACAAACCAGTGTTTATAAAAAATATACTTTGATTACAAATATTATAAGCCAATTTGGGGCTTAGGAGCTCTTCATTGGCTTATAATTGTTGTAATTTCTACAAATAAAGTAGGAAATACAACTAATAATACAATAATAAATGTTTTATAAATTACTGTATTTTAAAAATTGCATAATAAATGAAAACATTGGCGTTATAAACTTTACCATGCAAATAAATACGTAGGACCTGAAAGTGTTTTAGTGTAGCTCGTCTTTGAGAGATACTTTCAACACTAAGAAACCTTTTTGTTTTTTCAGTCCTATCCCCTCAGATTACAGAGAAATACTCAAAAGGCCGGGAAAAAAGCCAATTTGGGGTGAGTGTGGTCGAAAATGCAAAAAGAAATGTGGATTCAGAGAAAGCCAAAGTCCAATTAGTGAGGAATACCATGTGGGATCCAAACATTTGTTTACAAGATGCCGTTTTGTTTTTTTGTTGTTGTTGTTTTGTTTTTTTACATAAGCTCAGTACCCTGGTCAGATTCCATGGCGGCGCTTCAACAGAGTGGGCGTGGCTACACCACACAAACCTCCTGGGCCTTTTGACATTACACCATGCAACCATGAGGTCAGAGGAAGGCTCATTCTTCCTCGACACAAAGGAGTGATTTTTCACTCGCTCCGTGAGAACACCAGAGGATAATGAACTCCCGGGCCCCTGGTATCACGTTCGGTTTCACACTTCATTCTGGAGCGGAACAAAAGGGCAGAAGGAGAAACATATGAGGGGAGGGGACGCCGTGCCCAGGGCATGCCTTGCAGAGTGAGTCCGGTGCATTTTATTGCCAATAATACCCGGGTGATTAGCGGGATATTGACGTTAAATATGTACAACGCGGAGCTGCATCGTATCACAAAGCAAACCGGAGATAACGTTCAATTTTCATCAAAATGGAGCTTCGAGATGACGTCTGGGTCGGTCATGTGGTTATTTTTATTTGTATGATCGGCACAGATCTGTTTAACTGATGTATCTGCAACAATAAAGATATTTAGCTAAGATAAAAAGTTAATTCTGTGCCCTAATACTAAAGAAAATGAATTTGACCTACGTGAAATTCTCAGCATTCAGCCTCTGTATACACTTCTGTAGTAGCTAACAAAACACCAAGAAGAACCCGCAATTCTTCAGTGGTGGCATTTTTTGCTAGGGGTCGCAAGAGTGGGCACAGTCACACGTTTTGAGTCACAGAAACCCCTGAAACACACCTGCACGGATCCTCATAAAAAAAAAAAAAAGAGCTCAGACTGATCCATTTGTTTGATAGTAGGCCTGTCGCGATAAACAATAAATCAATTAATTGCATGATAAATTAAAATTATCGACCTCATTTTCATTTATCGGCTTTATCGTTTCTTCGTGTCTCTCTCTTTCTGTTGAAGACATGTTGACAAAAGGCTCCAGTGTTCTTCACTGACCCCTCCATTTCTCTGTAAAATCTATTTTGACTGTTCAAAACCGCGCTTTTGGATTGTTAAAAGCAGCTTAAGTTGAGAAGCTAAGCTACGAGCTAAGCTAATAGGACGACCTCGGAAAAAAACTCAAGTCTTGTCGAAGCTCCAAAATTCACGGTTGAAACACGTGCCTTTGTGTAAAAAGTTGTTTTTCTCTGTAAAAAGAACCTGAGAACTTGTTTACTGATTTATTTATATAAAACTTTGTGTGAAAATGCTAAAGAGCTCAAACCACATCGAGCGGCCGCCATTTTGAGAACCAAAAACCAGGAAGGAGAGATAACCCATGTCCTGTCAAGGGGCCTCCCTCCCATTTATCTTAAAGAGACATGCTGCTCGCTCCCTCACTATCCGTCTTTCGGTTCAAACTCTTATACTGTCATCCAGTGGTCAATAAAAGGTACTACACACAAAATTAACCAACATTTCTTCTTAAATTTGACAATTACCAATTATTGTCAATTTTCAAACAATAGTATCATTTATCGCAATATTTTCTGAGACAATTAATAGCCCAGCAAAATTTATTATCGTGACAGGCTTATTTGTTAGCTTTTAGCTAACCTTTAGCTCAGCTGTGAATAGATAACATTCAACTAGCCCTAAAAAGTTGCATTTCAATAATCATAGTTTAACAACTTGAGGCTTATTTGAACAGCTGGTTGTTAAGAAAACAAAATTCAAGCTACTTTTAATAAACCTGTCGTTAGCTAACAGAACTTAGCGATGTGTTTAAAAAGGTTACTTCTGATCTAAAAACAGTGTTAGCATCAGGTGTAAGCTAACAAAATGTTTATGCTTGAATAATGACAACACAAGACATGTTGCATGACCCTGAGTCATAATGTCTGTATGTGCATGTGCTATTAGCTAACTTTAGCACTGCTGTATGTATCTCGACAAACGCAGGGTGAAAATAAGCTCATTAGTTAGCTAAAAAGTGAAAATTATTTTTTAGTGGGTGTTTAGAAAACAAAAGTTTGAAGTACCACACACAGCTAAAAGTTAGCTAGTAGCTAACAAGCTAGCAAAGAAAAACATTTGTCTCTTTTATACATTTGTTACTTGTTGCTTCTGTGTGTTTATTTGTGTCATTGAAAAGAAGTCATATCTGCACAAAGCTAGCATAATTTTTTAAAAGTTTTTCTTCTAGTTAAAGGATTGTCGTTATCAAGTCTTTAAATTTAAGGCTAACTTGGACTGTTAGCATGTTGCTAAAGTTTTGTTTTACCTAAAGTAGGGTGTTTAAATTTTATTTTCTAAACATGTACTAAAAATGCAATAACACACAAGTTTTTAAATGCATAACTTTTCAGCTGTTATTTGTGTTAATTACTTAACATAAATGCTAGCCATGCACAGCTAAATATTAGCTCAAAGCTAACATGAATGCAAAGACAATCAATCAGTTATGTCTTTATTTTAATATACAGCGTGTGTAACTTGTGGTCGGTTTCAGATGATCCACCAAACACATTATGGCTGTCTAAAAAAGCTAAGTCTGGTCCGCTGGACATTACAAAAAAATAAATAAATAAATAAATAAAAGCTTTTTTAGATTTTTCTACCTGGATTATTGAGCATGCATCAGGGTACATTATGGGTGTGTTTCTATGAAGTTAAGTGAGGCTGTGCTCACTTTTGCAACCTCAAGCAAAAACCTTTAGTAAAAATTTGTTTTCACATCTGGTGTCATTTTTCAGTGAACTGAACAAAAATATTTTATCAACATAATGTGAAAATAGCTGTAAAGTTATAATTAATAGCTACCACAATTAGCTGAAACTGTGTTTGTATAGTTTGCATTTAAATTAAAAGTTATATTTGCACAAAACTCAGCCTTATGACATAGAACTAATTTACTCTTTTATTTATACAACTGTCAAAGTACAATAAGTTTAGTACTTTTGCTATAAAGAGAAGACTAAATCTGCACTTTGCTAAAGAACTGTTTGTTTTTAAAACTATTAAAATATAACATTTAATTTAGAACAATTTAAATTACACACACAGTGTTTCAGCTCATTTTGGAAACTTTAATTAGAATACTTTCCACATTACATTATTTTAATGTTTTAAATAAGTTTAATGTCAAATGACTGCAACACGAGAACGAGGTGTGAAAGCGTTTTTGTTCGGCGTCGCAAGAGTGGGCACAGCCTCATTATGTCTCATACAAATACACTTGTCATGTGTTTAGTGGATCCTCTGAAAATAAATGTTCATTAAAAACAGAATAGATTTATTGGCGTTGCCGGCATGTTAGCTATTAGCTAACATTTAGCTGTGTGTGGCTTATCATCTAGGGTCCAGCCATTCATAACAAATTAGCTACAACTTTATGCATTTCAAAACCTGTTGTGTAACAATTCCACACTTGTGTGTGTGTGTGTGTGTGTTTGTGTTTATATATAAAAAAAACTACTTTAGGAAAAACAGTTAGCAACATGCTGACAGTCTCAGATAGCATGCCACTTTAAAACTTGATACCTAATGATTCTTTAACTATGTGTAAAACTGTGTGTTTTTAACATTAGGCTCATAAAGATTTGACTTCTTCTAAATGACACAAACACAGAAAACCAAATGATCGTCAGCGAATAATGAAGTTAAGCTAACGCTAAATAAGCCTCTTCATAAAGCAGCTCTCCTTCCAGGGTAGTGGTTTTTCTTTCGCCACCTTCTTACTCAGATTCTGTTGGAAGTGAAGTGGCTGAATATGAAAAGTTTGTTTCCAGCGATAACTTTATTTTTTATAAAAACTGAGCCCCCCACTGCGTTGCCTGGACTCTGCTGAACTCTTGAGTCTCCTGGAAAAGGCCAGACAGATTAGTCTGCTGTTCCTCAGACGTTCATTCAGAAGCTCCCATGGCTGATTAATCGTGAACTGTGATCGAGCAGCTGACTTACAGGATAAACACACGAGCCCCAGCGTGCACGGCACCGTGCACAAGCGCTCCCTTTCCCCAAAGTCTGCAGACTAATTTTCCACAGCAGATTAAACGCGAGTCTGGGAGTGAATTAAAGGCGCCGATGTGGAGAGAACTGGGTCAGAACGTCTGAAGAACATCTGAAGAACGGGCCGAGGCCGAACGGTTCTGATCCGGTTTAACCTCCCCGCTCGAATCTGATCAACAAACATCTGGAGGGTTGGGGTTAAAGGAGCCGAACGGACGGCCAGTGGTTATGTTTTTAGATTGAAACTCCTCGTTTACCTCCAAATTTGAAATATTTTCTAGTTTGGACAGATTATTATTTTTTATCTGTAAAATGTTTCACGCTTTACAAAAGAATTGTGAGCAACAAAAAAATGCATTAAAACAGATTAAATAGCTGCATAATTAATAAATGTTTTTAGGTTTATTAAACACTGATTTGATTAATAAAAAAATTAATTAAAATTTATTTTTATTTAGGAATATGACGCATTTAATTGTTCCAGGAATCTGCAGTTTTGTTATTTTTGAGATTATTTTTAAATATTCATTGCATTTTATTGACATACGCGCACTTATGAGCAAAAAAATCAACAATTTTGTTTGTTTTGTTCAAATTCAAACAATTTTATTAAAGTGTTATATTCATGAATGCAAAACAAAGATTTCATAAACAAAATTTTGTTCTTAACAGATTTAAAAATCATAAAAATAATTTGTTCATTTTTTTTAAAACATTTTTTTTAATTTAGAATACTGTATTTGGGTTTTACCGAGCCATCCTCTGGACACATGCAAACCTGTTATCAAATCATGTATGCAAATATATAGATTCTACTTAAGAATAGGTAAAAATATAAATCATAAACACTTTATTGAGATTATTATAAAATAAAAGTTGCAGCATTGCAATGAAAAAAGTCACTTTTCGCTCGTTGAACTGAGGTTTGAAGATTCTTAACAATCTCTCAACTTTGACGTCGTTTATGGAAAAGACAATTTATGAATTTTGAAAAAATTTGAGAGTTTCAAGGAAAGGTCGGAGCCCAGAACCTCCCAGAACCACAAAGTTTCAACAATCTGTGAGTAATGTAACGACGCAGGACGGGGTTTTGACCGAACGAGGGACGACGGATGTCTCTGGGGGACGACGGATGTCTCCGGGGGACATTCCAGCTGCTCCAACAGGAAGTTCTGGGAGCAGCATCATGAGCTTCGCCTCCTTCAGGCGACAGGAAACTACTACATGTTTGGACCAATCAGAGCACAGCTGCCTCATTGGCCACCGACGGGTTCGGGCTCAAACCTGATTGGACGTTTGAAGAAGAAAAAAACAACAACTCGAGGATATGATTATCATATTTACGCGTTTCCACGGTAACCTGGAGGAGTTTGACTTGCATTTATAAAAATCTAAAGCAGAAAATGTTAAACCCATTAAAACCCGGAGCCTCCAAACAAACCCTTGGGTCCAGTTTTAGAAGAACTTCTGCAGACCGGACCACAAGTCCACAAAGTGTGTCAGCCCAGTTCTCCCAGCATGATGCTGGGTTGCTGGGCAGACTTCGGCGCGGCCCAGCCTCAGAACTGGAGCGGCTCGATCGACGGTGAACGCTCGTGACGTGTCCCGGTTCCTCCAACACCCCCCACCCCCCGGATCGCGTGCCTGCAGCTCCACCGCTTCAGGACGAGGGGGGGGCGGGTGTTGAGGACTTGAGGACGCTCCGGTTCTGATGGTTCTGACCCGACGATCAGACGAATCCAATCCGACAGAAGAAACAAAAACGACGCGAAAGCTCGAAAACTTCACGTCAAGATCAAATTTTCATCTAAAACAGAAATATTTCAGGAAATGTCCCCGTTTTAAACACAAACACCACAAATTATGATTATTGCTTTGAATTTACAGTTTAAAATGTAAGTATTTATATACAAATACACATTTTAAAACATACAAATCAAAGTTTTATTCATTTTTAAAACGTTGACTGGACTCAGTAAAGTCACATTTCACCCAAAAAAACCCAACTGATTTATTCAACAAAAACCTGCATTTTAATTTAATTTTTAAATAAATAACCACATCAGCAACTTTCAAAGATGAAACGCAACATTTTAACATATAAAGTCCGTTTTGTTGCCAAATATTTAGTTTTGTTTTCAAATTTTAATATTTTTTCATAAATCTGTTCTTTTACAAACCAAGTCGTTTTTACTGCATGAAAAAATAAAAGAGTGAAAATTATTTAACCCTTCAGTGACGGGTTTCAGTTTCACCTCTGATGCAGGTAAACAAGTTTTATTTTTGTGGTTCTGCTCCGGGGTAAAACTGAAAGTTCTGTTCGGTCCAGAGACAGAAATCTGAGCCGGAGAGGTTCTGATGGACCCGAGCGGTCCAGTAAACAAATAAAACGTCTTTATGAGGCGGACTTTATGATCCTGAAAGGCTCCGGCGGGCCCTAAGTGCTCCGACCGGACCGGTCTGAGCCTCCGAACCGAGACAGAACTCATCAAACGGACCGTCTGAGGACCGGAGCGGGTCAGAAAACTTCCTGACTTCAGCAGGACTGAACCATGCGGAGAAAAAAAAAAACACTTTTCAAAAGTTGCTTTTTTCAATAATTTAAAGGTTTGAAAGTCAAAATTAACTAAAATATTCTCCAGATTTTAACTTGAGCCCAAAACGAGGTTCTGGTTTCCCCCTGAAGCAGAAAAACTCTTTTTATGCCAACACAGAAAGTTCTGAGTAAAAAGTAAAATTATTCAAAGAAACTTTATTTGTGGGGTTTTGGTCAAGTTTTTATTTTTTAAATAAAAATGTGAAACTTTAGCACAATTTTACAAAAACACTTTTTTTGAACATCACATTTTGCATTTTGTGAAAATACAGAATTTTATTTTAGATTTTTTTCTAATTTTCTAAGTATTTTTAATAAATATCACAAAAAAATAGAGATATGTTTTAAATAATTCCTACTTGTTTGTGGATTTTCCCCTTTTGTTTTATTTTTCATAAACCAAATAATTGTTGCGACTTGTAGAGTTGAAAATGCATTTTATTACATTTTTTTGTTCTTCAGATGATAACTGTACCAAAAGTGAGGAAAAAGAACAACATGATAAACAAATTTATGGATTTCTATCTGAATGTTCTTATTTAAATCCAAAACTTGATTAAAAAAATTTTTATTGTTGTTTTTACAAACTTTATTTGTTAAAAAAGTGTTTCTTCCACAGAAAACGACGTTGATTGATCATTTCGGTTCTTTATTCGAGCTGCAGCCACTCGTTCGCTCCAGATTCAAGACGAAACACAGAATGTTGTTTAAACTGGACTCAGGATGTTTTGAACAGAACCTGATCCGACGGGCCGCTCGGCTCTTTTGCTGCACACAACACAACCTCGTCGGACCATCGGTCACCTTGCAGGTGACACGGCCGCTGGTTCTGACCCGACCAGTTGAGCTCAGTCTGCAGCTCAGGCTTTAGAGGAGCTGCTCCGAGCCGAGGCTCCTCATTGGTCGGGAGGAGGAGGGCTGTGATTGGCCGAGGCAGCGGCTCAGGGCCCGTTACGCCACTTGCCCTCCTCTCGTCCCCTGCAATGTTTGCAGGCGGAGGCACGCGATCCGGGCCCGGCCCGGCTCCGCTCGGCTGCACCCTCTCATCGCATTACTTCTGCTTTTCTAACTCCTCCATCAATTATGCAGAAGAATAACTCCGGGGCCCCGACGGGGCCTGGACGCCGACTCTGTGCACAGCTCTGTGCACGACACAAACACCAGCAGGAGCGTGTTGACGGGTCGGTGCCGGCTGAGACACGGAACCGCCGGGCCGATTTACTGAATTAATTTAAACTGATCGGACAGAGAACTTTACTCTCAAGTTTCTGCTGATTTACAGAAAAGTGGAGGAAGATTTGAGACGTTTTCGGTCCAGATTTACTCGTTTATTCAGAAAAAGTCTCTGTTGGTCTCTGGAAGCACCGAGTCGACAGCACGCTTCACTTTACTCTCCTCAAACTTTCTAACTGGACACGTTCTTTTCAACAAAACTGGAAAACCTGAAGTTTTCTTCAGGAAGTTTGTTTAAAATTTCTTCTAATTTGCTTTGAAATCTAAAAAATGTTCCAAAACTTCATCTCCCCCTCTGGTCAAACTGTTCAAACTAGTAAAAATATTTAATAAAATAAAGACTCTTAAAACTCATTCACATTTAATTTGTGAACAAAGTGCTTCCTGTTTGGAATAAATGAGAATAAATAAGACTTTTACTGTTTTAAAGCTTTAAGTTAATAATTATTGTCCAAACAAAACTATTAAACTTTACCTTCAGTTGAGTGAAACTAAATCAAAACTTTATGAAAATGTAATTTGTTGTTCCTCAAAGTTGGTCTTTAATTCCCACAAATTCATCCATTTTTATGTTTCAGTTTGAAAACAAATCTCTAAACATGAAATTAACGCATCATTAATAAAAAGATAAAATGAGTTGAACGTCACCAAACACTAATTTTCTCAAATGTTTTATTTTAAAGTCATAAAACTGTTTTTCATCTTTTACTTTTTTGTACAACGATGCCTCATTAAGTCATATTTATTTTAAAATGATCTAAATCTAAGCTCAGCCTGTGCTTTATTTTGCTAAAATAAAAAAAAAATTAATTAATTTAACAAAAGCTTTTTTTTAAATTAAATTTCCAATTCCTTCACAAAACGAGCATAAAAAACTAAAATAATAAAAGTCTGCTCAGTTTGGACAAAAACAGCTCAAATGAGTTTTTTTCCTTCAGTATTTAAAAAAAAAATTACTTTGTAAAATTACTGGAATTTGTCATTTCAAGTCATAAATTATGTTTTCTTTAGATAAAAACTTGTTAAATTGTTGACTTTTAAAAGTTTTCCTTTAATTTAACTATTCTAAATTTGAGTGACTTCAACATAAATTAATTTTAAAATTTCAGTGTTTGACTTTAAATCACATATAAAACTTCAAGTTTTTAAACAAAGATAAAACTTTATAAATCTTCACAAAACAAAAACCTACTTAAAAAAAACTAACGGTTCAGAAAGTTCTCTGTTATCTGAGGTTACACTTTAATTTAGTAAAATATTTCTCAAGTCATTTTAGGTGAGAAACTTTTTTTTTTTGGTTAAAAATTTTCACTTTTATCACCAAATGGAAGAAAAACAAAAAAAAAATCTGACGTGAAACTAATGATTACCGTAGTTTGATTCAAATTAGAGAAAAATTCATCAGACTGAGTTTTAAAAAGCGAAACGACTAAAATCAAAGTTGGTAAACGGTTGGAGGAGTTCGGAGCCGCGGTCAGAAACAGGAAATGAACTCGTTAAGGTTCCAGGTGACACAAGTCGCAGCAGGAGTCCAGGCCCGAGCAGACGGATCAGGAGCTGCTCCTCCTCCACTCCTCACCTCCTTAACAAGATGGAGGCAGCTCTGGGAAAATGGCCGCCCCTCTGCACGCCACCGTCAGGAGGCGAGGAGACGCCCCTCGAACCCGAGCGTTCGGAGGGTTTCATGAACGACCTCAGAGCTCCAGAGGAGACGACCAGCCTCAACATGAGCAACATGGAGGCCATGATGGCCGCCCTGACCTGGATTTGTCCCGGTTGCGTGTGAAGGTCCTCCTGTCGTCAGATCACGAACAGCCTTCTTAATATTTAACGACTCCCAAAGCTCTGAAGTGAGCAGAAACCTGGAGGTTCACACGGAAGGTCCAAGTCACGCCACAGAAAACTGAGCTGAAGTTCAGCACCAGAGGACCAGTCAAACCAGCAGCACGTCTCCTCCAGCGCAACATTTATGATCAACTTCGAGTCTGTCCAAAAGAACAGATCCGCCCAACGAGGAGGTCCGACCCGCTCAGAGCCGGGCCCGGCCTGGCCTGGTTGTCACAACGTTCAGTTTCAGCTTGGAGTTCACATCTGAGCCGTAATTGGACCTGATGTGGTCCTGCTGATGGTTCTCTCATTACCTCCATGTGTCCTCAACCAAAAGACACACAGAAGCCCCGCCCCCCGTCCAAATCTTTTAGACATCATCGTTTGGACTGAAGCGTGAGCTGTGAACGACTCTCAGCTACTACCAGAGCAATCATCAGCTGAACGTCTGTAAAACTGACGGTTGTAGCAGCTTTGGCGTTTGTTTTGTTTAAAGCCAGCTGGCTGCAGCCGCCATCTTGAACCAGGTCGACCCCAAAGGTCAGTCAGTTGTAGATGTTCAGCCAGTCGTCGTTTCCTGAACGCTGCGTTCAATGGCTCGTGGTATATTTTGCTAACGAATAAACGAAGGCACACAAAGACAAACACATCGTCGTTTGGCTTCGTCTTTCACAAAAACAGGAGCTGCTTCATCTCGTTCTTATTTTATCTTTAACTTAGCTCAAAACTTGTCTTCATGACATCATCAGACAAACTGCACACACATTTATTAGATGGAGGTGCAGATTTGTAAATCCAACAAATCATAGTCTTATAGTCACGTTGAAACATTTTCTGTTTCAAACACTTCTCTTCAGGCCACAATACTTTCAACTGTGTCGTGATGTTTACTGAACTGGTCTCTTGCTAAGGACATCCTGAAGCACAGCTAGGTGCTACAACAAACAACAAAATTCATAAACTTCCTGGCTGGACTCATCACTGTGCAGCTCTTTCTTCTTCAAATGTTTTAACTTTTCAAAATTATGTTTGACAAAGCAGGATTAAACTGTATTTTCAGGTTTTTCATGGTGTATGGATATCTGTGTGCTTCATGTTCTGCAGAACAGGAACCTGCTGTGAAACAGCAAATATGCTGAGCCAGACCCGATTTCTTATTATTTGTTCCTGTTTAAATTTGTAATTAATAAATAAACAAGTACCCAAACATTACGGTGTTAAAGAAGCCGTCCTCTACAGGTTTTGGAATTTGTTAGTAATTATTCCAATGTGTTCCAAGTATCAAGGCTTTTGGAGACATGGTAAGAGAATGGATGTAAAATGGCTACAGGTTGTACCCACAAACTGTGGAATACCTCCTCTGGTTCTCGGGGACTCTCTGCCTCAGGTGGAACAGTTCAGGTATCCAGGTGTCTCGTTCCTGAGTGATGGCAGGAGGGTGCAAGTCAGCAACAGTTTTGTACCCAGTTGGTACAAAACATGAACTTGTTCATACAAAATCTTAATGACTGTTTTATTTAATTTGTTTCCAGTCGTTTGGTACAACCTTATCATCCACTGCATTACAACACTGCCTGCTTGTATTAGCAAAATATCTTGTGAACCAGGGAACAGAGCTTAATTAAATTCTGAGAAAGTAATGACTGGATTCAAATCTACAAGCGATTAACCTTTGGGGTCAACTTGATTCAAGATGGCCGCCACAGCTAACCCAGCTTACAAAGCATAAAATGGCTACAAGTCAAGTTTACAGATTTTGAGCTCTAATTTGGTGTGGTTGTAGCTGAGGGTGATCCCAATCCCACACTTTGAGCATAAGCACATTTTATCTAAAGCTTAGGTGTTAACCTACCATTCTGTTAGCAAAATATCTTGTGAAGGCTGTCACAACTAATCAACCTCCAACACAAAACAAGTCATCTGACTTTACAGACACTGAGCTTTAATTTGGTGTGGTAGTAGCTGAGGGTGGCCTCCAAACTCTGAGGAGAACGGCGACGTGCGTTTCTCCGAGGAGCGCTCGGTGCGCATCGCTCAGCGGACGCAGCAAAAGGACAAATCAAGGATTAGAGATCCTAATGAATGGAGATGGTCTCGCCAGCGTCTGATCATGCTCTAGACCATTTCTGTGGTGTGGAGGGGATTATGGGGGGGTCCTGGGATGGAGGAGCCCCCACCCTGCCATCTTTGATGCCCTGCAAACAGCATCTGCTGTGCCCAGCTTAGTGGCTCTTCAGGACCTTTTCGGAGGCACTTTCAGGAGCTTTCGTGCGGTCATTAGGAGCTGAGGCTGATTAATGTGAACGGTCAGGCGGGGCTCGGCTTTCTGAGAGCCGAGCAGAGCGAGGTGAAGGGTCCCACAGGAAGTGTTTTGTGTCTCCACACAAAGGCAAGGCTGACCTCTTAAGCCCCTTAGAGCCTCTCTGCTAATACCCTCACCGGTGGCTACAAAGACACAGGGGATGCCATTTCACCACTCGCATTTAACAGAATACACACAAATAAAAAGGCTTCAGCGAGATTAAACCGGCCGAGAGGTGAAGCTCTGTGCAGCGGAGCGGGACCGGCGGAGACCAGGAGCGCTCGCACGCCGGCTGGTGCGCACCTCAAACAGAAGAGGCCCAACTGTTTCACATCTGGACCCAACAGAACCTTTTGTTTCACGGCTTCAGTCTCCGAATCTCGGCTGCATCTTCTTTAAAGACTCCAACAAACCTGATCCAAACGGACCGGGTTACAACTGTCCCTTTCCACTCCGAGGAGCCGCCGCATGCCGCCAGCGGTTCCTGATTTATTTTAAGGCTTTTAGGCCAACGATCCAATAAAATGAGTGACTCTGTAACTTGTTTGATCAGCGGACAACACGATTATTTGAAATGTAAAGATTAACCATTAAAATACGACCAGACTGGACATCACAGATGATTTTCTACCTATAAACTTGTTTATTTTGGTTCATTTGGTCACTCTCACAAAAAGGTCCATTTTTAGGGTTAGATCATTTTATTAAGCACTTTGTTTCAACACTTTTTAGCCTCGAACTGACGACCTTGCACATTTAAGTGTGGAGGGGAGGGCGCCCCGATCCTTTTCACGATGTAAAGGAGGAGGCTCCAAAATGGCGTCAAAATAAAGAGGAACTCAAATTAAGTATTTTGAATGATGGAAATATTTTTACTAGAACAAAGATTAGTGCACCGTTTAATCTGGTGTATTCAGATGCATTAGATTAGTCAATTAACCTTAAGAGGAACAAAAAACAATTAAAATAGAGTTGTAAATCTGTAATATAAAATATTTGTTACTGTTACTACATTTATTTTGTAATTTTTCATGTCAAATATTCAAAACAGGCATAAAAATGACAAAGATCTGCTGTGCCTCTGATATTTCAACTGTTTGTCACAACAAACACTAATGTCTCATTGTTTTCTAAATTGACATAAAATGTTGGGTTTTCTTGTTTATTTTTAATAAATGTAGACAAGCGGTACGCCACTGTCCCCCGTTTCTGAGGGATTTGATGGTGTTTTTATGGACTGGAGCAGGAATGAACTAAACCTAAATGTTTTTGGTTCAAGATCTTCAAGTGGAGGAGATGCACGGTGGAGAGGAACATAAGTTTTGTTTTTTGTCAAAGCGACGGATCCTGGTGGGCGGAGGGAGCCATTTTATCTACCACAAGGTGCAGTGGAGGAGCCAGGGGGTAGCCAATGGTGACCTTGGCCCCCCCATAGATTAATCTTTGGCCACCTCAATCATTTGAAGAAGCTGTACTTGTAAGCAAAATAAAAATTAGAAAGAACAGTTTCCTCAAATGAGTGGGATATCTGTTTACATCGATGTATACGGCGATGACCATCATGGATGTTGTCGTGGCAACACAATTGTTGAAAATGACTTTTCTTACACCTAGATGCAGCCACACACCAAAATGGAAGTCAGTCCTGCTCAGAACATGAAGGTTGGACAGAGGCTATGTCCAGTTCCCCCTTTTCGTTCCGTGAATATTAAAGTTAACTACAGACCGACGTGTGTGTGGACCCGTTAGCTTAGCTGTGTTTCCCACGTGTCACGTTGCCACTTTCTTTACGTAAAGAGTATCCACGACAACTGAGGCCGTTTATGCTGAAGGAAAACCAACGTTTTTAACGACTTCTCTTCGCCACTTCGGACTCCAGGGCTCGGGGGTGTCGGCACACCTTAAGGGGTTAATGCTAAGAAACGAGATTCAGCCTTAACCAAAGGGAAGGGCTGAACTTTGGCGCTTGCCCCGCCCCCTCAGCGTTGGAGGCTCATGGGTGTGGGGGTCCTGGTTGTTTTGTGATGTAGGTGGAGGGCGACGTGGAAGAGTTGTCTACTTCTAAAAACACGTTGTAGGCGAACACTTCCAGCTATCAGGTAAAAATATTGTAGTCATAGCAACCGTTGTTTAGATTTACTGTACCGTATCTTTTTATTGTTGGTAATTTCACCATCAGTCGTCTTTAATTTAAACGTTTCCTGTGGTGGCGCACCTTTAATCCAACCTTTGCAATCATCTTCATAATAAAAACAAACTGAGCTGCTGCCGTTTGCTTTTTTTGGACGATTTGCCAAATTTTGTAATTTTAGGATTATATCCCAATTAAATATGAAGGATTAGGATTCATGGTGTCGGATTAAACGTCGACCCAGCAGAGTCTCTCATCTGAAGAACGAGCAGTTTGATCCTCCACTTTAATGTTTTTCCACTGAAAAACCTTTTTTATGATCTTTACTGCTGGTATGATCACATTTTACCCATCTGGTCCTGTTCATTTCATATTTTTCTCCTCGTACACCGTCACTTTAAAACGTTTCAGTTGTAACTTTTGTGAGCAAAAAGCAGCTTTTGTAACTAACTATTAAAAAAAAAAAATCAAATACATGGAAGGTACTCATTACAAATCCATTGACGGGTTAAATAAATTCATAATGAAATATCTGCACATTGTTCTCGTTTAGTTGATTAACGTGTCCCAAAATACAACATTTTTTATTTTTACGTTTACAGTCAAAATTTTTGAGTCAATGCAGATAAAAGTGTTTTGTTTACACTGAGTGCGTACCAGCATTTCATTATATCTAGAAAACTACCGGAGTAAACTCCTTCAAACTGCAGCGTTTGATAATATCAGGGTCAACTTCTCCAGTGTTTGAGTTCAGTTTTTTTAAATTAACTTTTTATTTTCCTCATGGAGATTAAAAATCTAATTTTAGTTTGGTCAAAACTAACAACAAAACGCAAAGTTTCATCCAATAAACTTTACTAGAATAAACGTACGCATTTAAACTCAACAAATAATATCTCCCTTAAAAACAGTAAAAGACCCAAAACTTCTCTCTATCCAGATCAAACACTTAAAACCTGACGTCTGCTTCTGTAGAGAAAATAAAATAATCTTAAATATAAAACCAGCTCCTTTGTCTCAGCCATGCCCACGTGTCTTTGAGCAAGACCCAATCCCTCACTGCTCCCCGGGCGCTCACACAGCTGCCCGCTGCTCCACCTGGGTGCACCTCAGGTGTGATGATCAACATCTATGATGACAATCTCAGACTTCTCTTCACTTTTAGACCAGACTGAAGGTGAGTTTGGCTTTTCAACAGTTTCTGGTCTGACTTTAGGTTGAGACAAGTGTCGTCCTCCAGGAAGAGCCCGAGGGACAAAGAGGACCATCCAGCACAGCGGCGTGTCGAGGTTGTAGGATCAGTAATGAAACCACGAGCTCCGAGGTGAAGACCTCGTGTGGACTGCGTCACCACAAGATCCTTTAAATGTTTTGTTCTGTCTTTAATTTAGAGTCGCAACATGAGGGGAAGCACTTACTGGTTGCCACTGGTTCCTGTCAATCACAGCCTGAAGATGGGGGTTTGGGGGAGGGGGGGGTGACCTCACGATGCATGAAGCTGGGGTTGAATGTGGCAGCTTCAGCGAGCAGATAGGACCTCTGTCGGGTGACACCTGCCGTGGAGGGGGTCCTGAAGGAGGAGCGGTGACATTATTATTATTTCTTTACATTCATTTCATTTTCCT
>JARVGV010000578.1:28248003-28262336 GCA_031762435.1 Hypsolebias longignatus | reverse complement strand
TCAACCTTTATTTAGGCAGGTTAATCCCATTGAGCCTCGAGGACTCATTTACAAGAGAGACCTGGTTTTAACAAAGAGTGATGACAAAAGTGAATAACAACAACCATAGACAGTCAAAAAATAGGTATACAATTATTATTATTTTTTGCTTAAAATGTTTAGTAAAGTAGCTAAATGCTAGCAAAAAGTAGCAAAATACAACCGGTAGCTAAAATTTGCCAACACTAACATAAAATAAAGCACAAACTAAATGTTGAAACCGATAGCTAAAAGTAACAAAAGAATAACGGTTACAAAATGTTTGCTAACTGCTAAAAAGAGCAGATTCCATTTATAGTAAAATCGTAAAAATAAAAAAACTAGTGAAAAAATAAAGGGTTAACAAAATGAAACAATGCTTTAGCTAATTCAAAAAAAGGTAAATGCTAATTAAAAGAAAAGCGCTGACTGAAAGTAAAATGTAGCAAATATTACTAAAAGTAGTAAAATGTTTGCTAAAAGCACGTAGTGGAAGCACTTGCAAAAAACAAAATACATGCTAAAAATTGTAAAGCGCTGACTAAAAGTAACAAAGTGCAAGCTAAAAGCTAAAACTAGTCACATCTGGTAAGTGTAAACGTTTTAAAGAGATAAAAGTTGATAAGAATTTTCTAAAAATAGCACAAATGCAAGAAAAAAGTAGCAACACATTAGCTAAAAATAGCAAAGCACAAACTAAAAGTAATAAAGCACTATTTAAAAGCAAAACACTAAAAGTAGAAAAATGCTGATTAAAAACAAAGTGGGGGGAAAAAGCTAAAATTTGTTAAAGAATGCTAAAAAGAGCAGCAAAACGTTGCGTAAAAGGAGGAAGAAGCTAGGTAAAACTACAAAAACAGAAACAGTAGCTGAAGCAGATTTCAAAGAAAATGTTTTGAAGGAACTAAAAGGTTTTTTATGAGTTTCAGTGAGGAAATAATGTTGAATAAACAGCGGTGGGTACAGATAATCAAAAAGTTAGCTGTGCTAACCCATTTTCTGCCAACGCTAAACTGATAAATGCGTAAAAAAAAAAAAACATAATGGAAACAAATGCTAAACCGCTAATCACTTTGAAGACTTATCACTCAATCTATGTCACATGTAGCTGCGTCAACCAATCACGTCTTGTCACGTGTGCACAGTCAGCCAATAGCGTGCCTAATGGACTCTTTAAGACACGCCCACAACAGACAGGAACAAGCTCATAAATTTTATTAGTGAACTTAAAGTTGGTGAAACCGCTAATTTCACTACCGGTCTCCAAAGTTAAAACACTTGTCAGCTAAACCAATAATTTGTTCCTTATTAGCTGTTGGTGGATTAGCGGAACTGACACTGTAAATAAACAAATATTTTGAAATGTATATAAGTAACAAAAACCAAAACTCACACCTCCCATCGCCCGAATGAGCTGAATGTTTTGATAAACGAGCAGCTAAAATTGTACAACACATGAAGAAGTAGTTCACACACAAAAAAAAAAAAAAAAAAAAAAAACTGAAGCCGTGTAAATGCTGACTCAGCGTTCAGACTGACCAGTTAAGGTCCCACCGTTACTGGAGGGGTCTTCTGAAGGACTTTAAAACGGCCCAGACTTTTATGAGGAGAAAATGTTTTCTTTGGGACTTTGTCTTGTTGTTTTTGGAGAAACTTTTGATCCACCATGTTTCTCCTGGAGGAGCTCACCCTCCTCGTTGAAGCAGAGTGGATCTTATTTTTACAACATCACAACTACTTCACGTCTCCGTGCTTCTCCTAATTAGAGGAAGGCCCGCGGGGACGAGCGTGGCCGAGGTGAGGCTGCGTCGGCTCGTCCTCATGATGGATCATGGGCGTCAGCACCCACCGAGCGAAGCGCCGGACCCAGAGCAGAAGATCTGCATTTTAGCTGCTAATTTCATCTTGTAGCAAGTCACTCTGGTGGAACGACACCAAACTCCCGTCCTCCTGAACTGAGGTTGTTTTTATTTTATTTTTTCATGAAATAGGGTTCAGAGCAAAGTGGACCCATAAAGTTCAACCATGCAGGTAATTATGCCTTGGCAGTTTTAATGTGGAGATTGTTCTAATGCTTTATTTTCTACTGAATACCAGGTGAACGTGAGGAAAAGCAGGATCTCTGCTGGCTTTTGTCTGGGGGAGAACAAATGAATGGCTTTGCAAAGCATTGTGGGAAATAAGCTCGATGGCCAAACAAAAAAGGAATATTATTTAATACAGTTGAAAACGCAAACAAAACAAACTAAGGCCCCGTTGCAAAAATGCAAAACCCCTGAAAGTACCGATAATGCCTTTAATGCCAATTTTAAACTAATTTTTGCCACTGACAGTCACTTCATAAACTCTTACACTTTTTCTTCTGATTAACATGAAGTCACGGGTCTTAGTTGTCTAAGTTTTCCTTTTAGCTTTAACTTCATTAACCGAGCCTCAATGAACAAAAAGAGGCATCAACGTGGAGCGTTGAGTATTAAATGTGTGATGTTTCCCTCGTTTAGTTTTCATAACAAGATTAATTATTAACTAACCAACAAAGTCCATGCTCAATAATCCAGATATAAATCCAACAATCTTCAGTCAGGTCATCTGGACAGGTTCTTTTTTTTGTACTGAAACGTTTCGCCTTCCATCCAGAGGGCTTCATCAGCACTGACAATTGTTGGATCGTATACCTGGATTATTGAGCATGGACTTTGTTGGTTTTGAACCAGTTTGACAAAAATAAGTTCAATGGTTCGCAAGATATTTTGCTAACAGAACAAACTAATTTTTTTTAGACTAGTTGGACACAAAATTGTGAGAAAATACACACATTTCCCTCTTGACATCACACTGAACTGTGCTTAGAGCACATTTGTAGTTTAGTTATAAAGTGTCCTCACAACGTCTCAATTTGGTCATAAATTAGTCTTTGTTGTCTCCAGTCTGTCACAGCTTTGAGGCGCTGAAACTCACGTGAAGAAACATTTTGTATATTTTTAAAACTCTCGCAGACGTTCACATCTTGTAGTCAACAGACGCAGCTCAGTGAGGCTAACGAATGTGTGAAGATGAAGTTTGTTTTTTAGAGAAAACATCGTTTCTTCTAAACGTCCTTTGACTCTGATGCACACGGACACGATCTGATGAACCCGGAGGATTTCTAAAGGGATTTATTTTGTCACTACAGAAAAGACTTGTGGTGACAAAAACAAGATGTGACATCCAGCTGTAAGATCAGAACAGCTAAAACTAATGTTTTCCTTTCGGTGTGCAGCTAAAAACCTCCAACATGAAGTTCATCCTAAATAAACAGCTGACAGGAGAAACTAGAAAAAAAAAAAATTTTCTGTGAACATTCAATGTGAACACTGAGCTGAATGAGTTCACTGAAGATAGCTGAATCTAATTATTAAAGCTAAACAAAGCTAAATATTAGCTAAAGGCTAAAAATTAGCACAACAGTTGCTACATAAAAAGTAGTAAAATACAAGTCCCGGGGGGGGGGGGGGGGGGGGGTAAAAACCAAAGCAGCTGGAAGTGATTCAACTTGTCTCACATATTAATTTCTACAGATCAGCCATTTTTAATCGGAACCACAGCAGCAGGTGTACAAAGTTAATTAAAACACCGAAAGCATCATGAAAATGACCTAAACTGATTTTGTATTTTCAGGTGACTCGTGTGGACAAAGTGGACAAAGTCTTGAGATTTCAAGTCCATCAAATGAAAATAAATTTCTCCTTTCAGAAAAAAGACATTCTAAAACTGACATTTGGCTGAAACACAGTAGATATGGCAACTTCAAGTTATTTTTTGTAGTTATAAAACCGGTAATTTGTGAATTGGGACTAGTAATCCTGCTGTAAACAGTTTCCTGTTTGGATGTGGTCTTAAATCCTGCTCCACAACCTGGCATTACAGTTTCATCCAAGTATCTGATGTTTTAGTTCAGCAAATCACATTTACAGTAAAAAGTCGCTTGTTCAGAACGATCCATCAGATTTTTCGTCTCCATGAAGCTCAGCACTCTGCCAAGCGTTTCATATCGTCACCATCTCCTCAACCATCACCCTGTCCAAAAGACAAGAGGGGAGTAGATGAAAGATGATGATGATTAAAATAATACGCCTTTTGTCATGAGGCAGAAAGCGTCCCCGCGCCCACTGTACAGGCCTTTTCAGCCGGTCGATATCTCCTCTGTGTTAAAAATGAAAAGTATTGATCTCTTCTGCCTCAAGCTGCTCAGCTGATAGAGGCTGAGAAAATGTGCATCAGCTGCCCACCCTCCTGAACGAACACAAAACCCCAATGAAAACGCCTCGGAGTTCATCTGAGGGAGACGTGCTTCCTGTCGACTCGATTTCAGAGAGGAGGGTTTGTCCTGAATGTGACACTGAATCCAGTTTTATCTCTGAGACACCTTCATCACACCTGGTTTCAAACAGACAGGCGAAAGTTCGGCTGGACAGATGCGACCCCCTCTGTTTACCCACCTTCACAGGTGAGGAGTCTGAACGACAGTGATCTGTGAGAGACGAGGCTATCAGCTGCAGCCCAGACGGAGCTCGTCACCGAATGAAAGGCAACACCGTGACAGAATGAGCTCAGTATCACTTCAGTCCTTTTCATGAGCTCGCCCCGCTCACAGCAGGATCACCGCACGCACCTACCGACACAATCAAAGAGAAACATGGATCCTGAACGCAGATCTGCCCAATGAATACTTCCCATCACTGTGCCTTAAACTCAGTTGAGGTATTAACTTCATTTAGAAGAACGCTGGGAACAAGGCGAGATGATTCAACAAATATATAGAAATATATACTCCTGTCTTGCATGTCAACATTAGGTGGTAAGACATTAAAAAAAAAGGTACGCATTGGGTTTGTATACCTCTGGTGACCGAAGTGCATTGTGAGGTCATTTGTAACCATCTACTAACAAGGTAGATGCCTCTTACTGGATACGGACCCCATAGCTACTGTATGTACAATATGATGTACCCTGTAAGTACCAGGAACATACCACGAGTCCCAAGTATGAACAATGTAGGAACAGCGTACATATCTCATAAGTACCATATATGTACTCATAGGTACTAGGTACTTGCCCAGTAAGTACCAAGTACAAACCCATTAAGTTCCAGGCTGTATTAAGTATCTGTATCCAATTTGTTTGACTAAAATCTTGCATGAACTGTTAGTGCTCAGATAATGTTTTGAGGAGGACTTTCTTCTACTACCACACCAGGTTTCAGCTCAATACCTGTAAAATTACAGAGTTACAGCAGTTTTCTTCAAGGAATTCAACTTTCAATACATCCCTTGTCTCTCTTCTCTCTGTTGCAATGAATCCAAACTTATAGTTAGGGATATGTTGCACAACTAAGCTGAGTTGGACATTTAAATGTCTTAAACTTCTAAAAATACACAAACAAGAGACAAAATACAAATAAAAAATAAACCCTTTTAGTGCCATTCTGTGCTGATTAAAGTACCTCCCAACTCACAGATTTGTCTTCGAGCAACTGTTTTCCCTGAGAATAAGTCATAAAGTCTGCAAACTTTTTTTTATTGCTGATGTAAAACCACTTCAGATCTGAGGGCCTTAAATGAAAAAGAAGATTGTCTAAATGATGTTTGTACCTTGCTGGTTTACATTTTTTATCAACTGCTGTAGCTCCTCCAGTATAAAATCATTTTACTAACTACCTCTGGAGCGAAGCCAGTGACCTTTAAAATCTATTTTATTACTAAAAATAATGCAAGCCTGATGAATAAACTGAAATGTGCAACTCTATTTCAAAAGTCACGTGACTATGAATCTTTTTAACTGAGATCCTTTTTCTGATGACATGAACCCAATTAATGTACCACTTCCTGTTGTCCTCAGGTGTCTGAAGGAGCTCAGCATCAGGTGGTGTTTTTAAAAGTTGCACTTCACGAAGCTGAAGATGAACTTCATCTCGGCTCATTGACATTTGAAGTCCTAATCGCTAAACTGGAAATTAGCTGGGAAATCACACATGACGGTGTCCTGGGAAATACTCGATGAGTACAAAGCTTTGTTTCGTGCTTTAGTTCTTTTAAAAGGCAGTTTGCAAACATACTTGCTTGATGATCTGGTTTAGGAGAAACACACTCCGTCTGATTGAGGAGGACAAAGTTAAAGACGAAGATAATGGAGGAGACAGAAAAGAGACAAGAAAACATTTCCCGAATCAATTTAAAACCATTAAAAAAAACAGTTGGTTTATTTAAAGTTGAGTGGTGTGTGCAATCGATGACATTCAGTATCTTACCTGAAGTAGACAGCAGTTGAGTGACTTCAGTTTGGAGAACCAGGGAGAAATACTTAAAAACATGCCATCTAAGCTAGCAGTCAAGCTAACAGCTAGCTAGCAGAATCCTGTAACTTGAAAACAACCAGGTACCTAGTCGTAGGTGCCAGGTTCATACAGTACCATCAACGTGTCCCACAACTACCAGATACATGCCTTCATAGTTACATACCTGGTATGTACCGTACTGGGTAACTACCTTGGCAGGTACATTCTTGATAAATACCAACAATTCATTCATTGATTCAACCTTTATTTAAACCCAATGATCCTTGAGGGCTCATTTACAAGATAGATAATATGTCTTGCTAGGAGGTAGGTAGGTACATACCCTCTTAGTACCTGGTACCTACCCAGAAGGTATCAGGTACATACCCCATATGAACCAGGAATATACGTGGAAAGCCCCAGGTACGTACACTGCAGGTACCAGGTACATACCCCTTAAGTATCGGGCACAAACTTGATAAGTACAGAAAACGTGTCCATCTCACAAGTACCAGGTAAATACCCTCATAGATACCAGGCACATACTCAGCAAGTTTTAGGTACCTGCCCCATAGGTAGGTACCACTTGCATACTTGAGAAATACGTACTGACAATGTGTCCTGCTTGTAGGTAGGTACCAGAAATGTACCCAGTAAGCATCTGGTATCCACCCAATAAGTATAAGACACATACCCTTAAGTACCAGGAACATTGTCTAACCAAACATCATATCTTGGACAACTTGTGCCCATATATGGATGGAGAAAAAAAAAGGCAAATCTTCATCAAGGCTAGGCTAATGGTAAGCCAAGGAATCATTTTTATTGTTTTTGGGCTCATAAAACAACTATAAAAAATGGTGTAGCCAGACATTAGCCTAGCCTGGATGAAGACCGCTGCCCCTTACTACAAACTTTTTGTTCTGTGATTGACACCATGGCTGATGAGGAACAACTATTTGGTAAAAAGTCACTTCATAAATGTCTAAACAAGTGCTATTCAACTGGCGGCCCGGGGACCAAATCAGGCCCATGGATGAACTCATTTTGGCCCACCAATGGTTTTTTTTTTTTTTTTTAAATAAAACCAGATGTTAAACCATAAAACAAACTTCAGGACAATAACTGTTGGATGCTCTTGGCTTTCAGTAACTGTGGCCCTCTGAGCAATTTAGCTGACTGGTCTAAAACATTTCGGCACAAATCAAACTTTAATAAAAACTGGATGAAGATGAAGATAAATACAAAAACAAAACAGCTTCATATTTGTTTTGTTTTAGGTCAACAACAATAATTGTGTTTTTAATAATTTCCAATTTGGAAAGCTTGGGCTTGAACCGGTGAACTTCCAATCACAAGCTCACCTTCTTAACCTCTGCACCACCACTCCCTCCAATACATATAACGATAATAAATAATTATCTTAATTATTTATAATTATATTTATTATTATTATTAAAATGTCTAATAGGGAATAAGTCACTGTCTGAACTGTTTATTTATTATACGTATAATGATAATAAATAAATAAATAAACAGTTCAGACAGTGAATTCTTCTCTATCGAACATTTTAAATTATTTTAAAATAATAAATTCTACATTTGACCCATCTCATTAGCATTAGTAATATTAGCTAAGGGTTAGCCACATATTCCAACCTTAGCTTTAGTCAAATAAGTGCAGGCTAGCCTTAGCCACATAAGTTGATGTACATTTGGTGTAGTCACAAACACTGAAGTTAACTAACTACATAAGCTAACATTAGCATTATTAACATAAGCTAAAGGTTAGCTGCATATACATATAAATGTGAATAAACAGCAGAAATCCACTGACTAGGCATTAGCTCGTCAGACCAGTAAGACATTAACTACTTTTCCAAACTGAGGTCATTCAGCTATCCACAACAGGTAAGATGATATTGTAACTTTTCATAAACCCCCACAGATCTGTAGAAATGTTAGCTGAACACCTGAACTGCTAAACTTTGGAATGTTTAAGATTGTAGAAATCCACTCATATGGTTCCCAGATCAAGTCCTCCTGGAGGATTTCTCCCTGATTCTTCAAATTGAGAGGATTCAGAACGTTATCTGCTCCGGTAAGATACTACCGGTAACTACTCAACAAAAACAAACAGAAAAATAATTTAAAGAAGTAATATAGAGGCTTTGAGGAATCTGAGACTGAAAGAGTGTGGACAAATAGACTTAAGGGGACACAAATATTGAAAAGTATGAAGTGGGAATAATAAAGTGAAGACAATGGAAGGCAAGCGGAGAGCACTGAGGTGAGATAAAGATGTGAAAAGGAGGAAGAAGAGGAAGATGAGGAGGGGCTGAGTGATTGGCACTCACACTATGATGGTCCAGCAGGGTCAGGGAGGCCACAGCTGAGTCCACAGACGTTCTCCGGTCAGGAGGATCCTGAAGGTGACCTCCTCCCTGAAAGAGGAGGTGATTAATCATGGGGGCAATAAATCAAAATGTCTGACCTTCCGAGCACACGGCTCACACTCCGACACATCGGTCATCCATTACGAGCCACAAAGAACGGCCGATACAGCGACGAGCGACAGCTCAGAGCAGAGACATCGCTTCAAAACAGAACTTGGTTCAGAAATTAGAAAAAAATGTCTCAGAAGTTCAAAAAATACAGCAAACAATTTACTACGTGTTTCCAGTTTCACCACTTTCACGTCTGTCCAACAGATCTCACTTTTAAATGAGTCTTCGAGGCTCAATGTGATTTATCTGTCTAAATAAAGGTTGAATGAAAAACGTACAAATATCTGACTTTAAACATTCAAGTACAGGAGCAGACAAGAGCAGCAGGTCAAAACTTAGATTAAAATCTTCAAACGTTTCTGGAATCTGTGGAGCTCTGAAGATCAAACACCAAGCAGCCCCCGAAGGAATGCACATCACCCGCCGCCTCCGTGCAAACATTTTAAACCAGGATGGTTGTGTGTGGAAAAGTCATCCGTCGTCCAACGGTTTGATCAAAGCTACAACTAGTTACACATTGGCAAAAAGCAAGATATGCTAAATAGTAACTTACAACTAAAACTAGGCTAAATGTATCTAAAAGCTAAAATTGACTATACTGTACACTATAAGGTAACAGTAGCTATAGGGCAAAATAAAACAAAATACAGTATAAAAGCTGAAAATAATTAAAAACAAAAGGAACATCAAGCTGAAACAAATATGAAGCAAAATTGTAAATAAAAGCCAAATTTAACCAAAAAAAAAAAAAAAAAGGGAGCTAAAAGTTTATACTAGCTAAACAATATTTTTTATAAACTAAACAAAGCTAATCAGTGTTTGAATGTTAAAATCAGCAAGCAGTACCGGTAACTAAAAGCTAAAATTACATAATCAGCTAAGGCTTAAAATGAACAGAACAGCAGACAGTTTTTACAGTAGCTAAAGGCTACATTTAGCAACACAGTAGCTAAAAGCTAAAAATAAATTGAAGTATTTAAAGTGGATAAAAATAACGTTAAAAACACTAAATACACAAAAAAGCAGTAATGTGATCACCAATCAAACTATAATAACGATGAAATAAAAGTGTAAATGTTTTTACAATATCAGCGCAGTTGTGGTTAATCTAGTCATTCACATTTTAATAAGAGTTAAACGTTTGCTCAGCAGCTTTAAAAACAAACATTTTAACTTGATTCCAGCTGACAATGACAAAATAAAATAAAACACAAAGAGAAAGATGAAAATGACAAATAATAAAGGTGCCAACCAGAATTTAATCTGTGTCGCTGCAGTTTATAGACCGAGCCCCTCAGGGTGTTCAAGCTGTTGAAACATGATGGCCACACATTAGCAGAAGGCTTATTTGATATGAACACAAAGTCATTTCCAAAACAAAGAGGCTCGGTCCAAACAGGACAGAACCGGTCTGAAATGGACCCAAAATCACCCAAAGTGACAGCGACGTAATGTCCCACCGACAGAAAAACACCAGCCTGTCTCCAACACACAATTATTTCCTGCAATGATTATGATGCATCTTGTTCCCTGAGCTGATGGGGTCTACTTGGATCCATTCGGAATAGAAATTACAGAATCAAACACAAAGACCCCCCTGTGATGAAGAACACCCCCACCCCGACCCATGGACATTAACACTAATGTGGCCTCAGTGTTATTTATGAAGTATAGGAACAACAAAAAGACAAAAAAAAAAAAAAAAAAAAGAGTAAATGTTGGACCAATTAACTTCACAGTAAAATAAAACAAACCAAAAAAAAATACAATTAAAAGCTTAGCTATACTTAAAAGAATGCATATCACCCACCGCCTTTCACTCCAGTGTGACATCATCGCCCTCCGCTGAAAGATAAAACAAGTACCAGGTAAGTACCACATAAGTTCCAGGATCGTATTCCCACAGGTACCAGGTACAAACACTCGTAAGTACCAGAAATCTACCCATAAGTACCATGTACTTACATGTCCCACCACTACCAATTATTAGTATCAGGTATGCACTTGGTAAGTATCAGGTACCTACATGGTAAACTCTAGGTACCTACCCAAAATGTACCAGGTAAATACAATCATAGACGCAAGAAACATATGCCGTAAGTACCATGTGCATCCTTGATAAGTACCAACGTGTCCTACAACGACCAGGCACATAGCCATTGATATCACATATGTACTTAGCAAGTACCAGTTACCTACCTGGTAAATACTAGGTACCTAACCTATAAGTACCAAATACATATCTTCAGATACCTGGTACCTACCCCATAAATACCATGTACATACTTGTGTGTCCCAAAGCTACCTGGAATGTGAGCAGTAAGTACACTGTAGGTGTCGGGTACATAACTAAGTACGGACAACATGTCCCACAACAAAAATTATGGACACAGTGTCCACCACTAAAAGGTCAAAGGCAGTGGATAATTGATTCAATCAGCTGACATGATCAAAGGGACACCTGCAGAGGTCAGGGGTCACAGCTGATCTTTAAAGAGATATTTTCAGGCCATAAAACCAACACAGTAAATTCCTAAAATGCAGCTTATTGTGCAACTTTTCTCCTCCCATTTCAGAGGACTCTGGCCCGCTAACTGGTCCCGGATCACAGGAGGAGTCCACATTCCTGGGACATCCAGACGAGGGTCCTCATTAGCAAGGATCTTGCTGTTAATGGCTCCTAATTTCACGTGTGTGGTGAACTTTACAGCGCCGAGATCAGAGGTCATAGCCCGGCTCTCATTAGCTCTGTGAGAGGACACTTGTTACGTTTTATGTCCCGGTGACTGAAGCTGAAAATGTGCCTTGTTCTGGTTTCAGAGGGGGGGTCTAATCTCCTCATGAGTTTACCCAACCCTAACACTCAGCTACGCTTAGAGCCAAAGGGATTTCAGAAGAGGAGATGTGACCTGAAGCGGCAGCCGGGCTCTTTAGAGAAAGCAGGTCTTTCTCTCTTTGTTCCAAAATTTATGCCCTTTATAAACCCTTTAGACCAGCTGCCATGGAAACAGCATCCAGACCACTCCAGTTGTTGATTCTCCTGAAAGTGGACCATCATTTTTAAAATAAATTTATCCCAACTGGACTGGCGTCCCAAGTTTTTAAAATACAGAATGCATATTGTGCATTGTGATAATACAAAGCCACATCAGAAATAATCCGCACTAGAAAGATTTGGAAGATATTTGAAGGGTGCTAACACAGCTACTGCCCATGATTCTAGTAGTTTTATAATAGTTTAAACTAGATTAATGTCATTTCCTGTAAAACACAGTGAAAATTCTTATTGCTGAAGGATTTTTGCTAAAATCTGCTGAAGAAGCTGAAACCAGGCTGAAAAGGTTTTATGCTTAAACCGTTAGTGAGTTGAATTTAACAGCTGACATTTTCTAAAAGCAGGAAAAGAAAAAGTCAAAACATCAGAAAAGCAGCAGACGTGTAGAAAACGCTGAATAGAGCAGAAATGAAAGATAAATGAGCGGAAACAGCTGAAATAGTTCAATAGGGACTGATAAGATGACAAAAGATCAGAAGTAAGCACAAAAAAGACAGAAACTTGAAAAAGAAGGTAGCCGGAAAGAAAAAACATAAAAAAGGGTATTGATCCTCATCCCAGCTGCTTCACACGCGGCTGCGAGTCGCTCCAGTGAGAGCTGAAGATCACGGCATGATGACGCCAACAGGATCACATCATCTGCATATAGAGACAGAATTCTAAGGCCACCAAACCAGATCTCTTCTGCTCCGTGGCTGCACAGAGAAATAGTCCACAAAGGTTCTGAGCAAAATTGTTGCAAACAGACAGCACCTAGCAGAGTCCAAGTCCCACCCTGAAGGGGTCCGACTTACTGAGAACCAACTCTTAACCACTTGTAGGTACCGGTAGTCCTGTCACAATAACAAATTGTACTGGGCGATTAACTGCCTCAGAAATTATTGCGATAAATTATAATATTGTTTGAAATTTGGCAATAATTGGTAATTATTGTCAAACTTAAGAAGAAAGGTTTAATTTTTGTGTGTAGTACCTTTTTTTGAACACTGGATGGCAGTATAAGAAGGATGGATAGTGAGGGAGTGAGCAGCATGTCTCTAAGAATACTGTAATGGGAGGGAGACCCCTTGATGTGACATGGGTTGTATCTCCTTCCTGTTTTTCGGTTCTCAAACTGGCGGCCGCTCGGTGTGGCTTGAGCTCTTTAGCATAACATTTTTCACACAAAGTTTTCAATAAAAAAAATCAGTAAACAAGTTCTCAGCTACTTTTTGCAGAGAAAAGCAACTTTTTACACAAAGGCACGAGTTTCAACCGTGAATTTTGGAGCTTCGACAAGACGGAGGATTTTTCCCGAGATTGGCCTGTTAGCTTAGCTTCTCAGCGTAGCTGCTTTTAACGATCCAAAAACACGATTTTGGACGGTCAAAACTGATTTTTAAAGAGAAAACAGAAAGGGAGGGGTCAGTGAAGAACACCAGAGTTGAGCCTTTTGTCGTCCAGTGTCTTCAGTAGAAAGAGAGAGACATGAAGAAATTATAAAGCTGATAAATGAAATTGAGGTTGATCATTTTCATTTATCATGGGATTAATTGATTTATTGTAGCAATGGGCCCCAAACCTGTACTCACAGAGCACCCCCTACAGTGTACCTCAGGTACAAAATTACCCCCCCCAAAAATAATAAAATGACAATTTAGATATTTTCCACATTTTGTCATATAACAAATCATGAGGTGAAACTAAATAAACTACAAAGGTGGAGTTCAAGAAAAACTCAGTTTCTTTTACACTAAAACGAAACAAAGAACGTAGATTTAAAGATCCTGTTACCAAAAATAAGCAAGAAGGAGAGCACAGGGTTGTGCAAAACAAACTTTTCCTTTGGGATTGGTAATGTTTCGGCTGTGATTTGATCAAATAAGCAGCTAATTAATTTCAGCAGGAGAAGAGATTGACGCAAGTTAAATGGAGTCACAGCTGGTTTTACTGGTTCGGTTTTAGCAGGACAAGCAGGGGAAATAAAACTCAGTATATCTCATTTTACAAATTAAAACAAAAACTCATAATCTTCACTTTATGTTCATCTTGTTTCATTTTCCTCAGAAGGAAATAATGCACTTTTTATTACACCATTTCTTATTTTACAGCACATACAGACAACAACTTTATTCAAATTAAAAAAAGAACATGTTAGCTTGTAAAAAATGTGGTAATTTTGGTTTTTATTATCCTGTTTACTTAATGTGCTCGTTATCCACGGGAGGGAAAATAAAGATTTTATTGAGTGAAAACCTCCGCCTCGATGGAAGCAGCTCTTTAAGATGCTGAGTAAACTGAGCAAAACTCTTAAGCCATACCATTTATTTATATGTACAGGTAGTCCTTGGTTTACGGCGTTCTTGGTTTACGGCATTTTGCGTTTACGGCTCCGCCCCCAGTGACGTCATTGCGCCGTACGTTGCCTTTTTTATGCAGCATTTTATAATTTTTTCGTTTT
>JARVGV010000578.1:28206945-28221386 GCA_031762435.1 Hypsolebias longignatus | reverse complement strand
CCAGGTCTCTCTTGTAAATGAGTCCTCGAGGCTCAATGAGATTAACCTGCCTAAATAAAGGTTGAATGAATTAAAACAATAAAACAGAAGGGGCTTAATACGATGCCTTGAGGTGCTCCACAACTTGATGATGACACAGGTGAAGCCTACTTCCTTAAAATGATGAAATTATTCCGTGTTGTGTCTGGATCCAGACTGGAAATCTGACAACCCAACTTAATGTTTCACTGTCCAAGAGCTGAAAATTGGACCATACTGGATCCAACAGGCCCATGATCCCAAACACAGCAGGTGATCTAGAACAGAACAGGTCAATTAGAAAAGAATTGAGGTGCTGCAACAGTCCAGAGTACAGAGCCTCAACCTGAGGAGAGCTGTGCAGAAGCAAACATCAACAAACTCAACATGTGGTGAGATTTCCTCCACAACCGTGAGAGAGACAAAGTGTGACGTTTTGTTGAAGTAAAAATGATGAAGAATTTTAAAAAAGGGTCCAAGTTCCAGGAGCGGACTTCTCACAAGGTGAAATTATCCTTGATTATACGAGTGTGAAGCAGGTTTTAGGAAGAGAATGACTTCCATCAGCCTGAAGAGCAGCCGGGAATGAAAAATGAGAGGATTTACGGGCGAAAGCACCAGGCATAAATCCTAAATACCTGTAAACCCCACATCTTCTCTGCACGGTAATCTCCGGCGCTTCGCTTCCAACAAAAATAATTTGTGACCACTGAATGTCTGACAAACACACAGACGAGCCTCATGAACCACAACCGTCATCCATGTCCAACTCAATATAATAAAGATGTCAGGTTTTCTTTTTTCTTTCATTTGTTTCATGTTTTGAAGATTTCCATGCATTTTGTTTTGTGTGTGTTTCTGTTGCGTTCAGTTTTTCATTCATTGTGTTCTTTTGTGCCACTTTTCCTCCTTCAGTCATTCTCTTCTTTTCAACTTGTTGCCCCACCCACTTTCAACTGCTCCCTTTTGTTATTATTCCAGGTGTTTTACGTTTTGGTCATCTGGCCTGGTCTTTGCATTTTGGTAGTTTTCATGTAAATCTTTAGTCTGTCTTCACATCTAATCAGGTTCTTTTCAAGTTTACTGCATTACCACATGAAGTTCTACCATGTCAGCGTTTTTGTACTATTCTCCTATTAAACCGTTCTCTCCTTCTATCTCCTTGTGTCAGCCTGCATCCTCAAACCTGATAGGAGCATTTCCCCTGGTATTATCCAAACGGGGCACCCCAACGTCACCACCATACTTTACACCTAGTTTTGTATTGACTTTTAAACACAAAGTAATTAAAACAGAGTTTTGCTAGAACTTTACGTTGTGGTAGCGTAATGTCATCGGCGTATAATGTTACCTTAAGTCGTAACGACTGCAGAGCGCAGGTGGAACAGAAGCAGGTATGAACACTGTTTGAACTAAGTGGATTTAAAAGAATCAGGAAATGCATCACAAAATATGGACGTCAAGCACACTTCATCCCTCCCCCCCCCCACCCACCACCACCACGAATCACGCCTAGAACTCTGGGATTTTTGTAACAAAAATTAAATGTTGGAATAAACAGCCACTTTTACTGTTTAATGACTCAATTGAAGATAGGACAGTTTTCATAACTGATGTAGTTTTTATTTTATTTTATTATTCTAATCAGTTCAGATTTTTTGTGTAGTTTCAACTAAATATTAATCAAGTATTCTGATAAAACAAACCATGATAAGATGATGTAAACTCAAAAGTTACAAAATAAAATAGCTCCAAAACAATTTTAATCTGAACTCAAGTGAACAAAACACAACAAATCCCAACGTATCATAAAAAAATAAATATCCAACTGTTGGTGAGAAACTGGTAGAAACTGGTTCCATCTTCATGCTTCCATTGGATCGCAGATGTTCAGGATCAACCAGGAGCTTCTGATTAACTGATATACAGGTGTACGTTGACACAACGTCAATGCGGAAAGACATCAGCAATGACCTTAGAGAAGCAGCAGTTACTGCCCATGAATCTCTGAAGGGTCAAAGGTCATTTCTGAACTATCTGGAGTCCATCGATCTACAGAGAGGATGATTATTCACAAGTGGAAACATTTATGACAGACGACAATTTGCACAGCAAATTCACCCAGAAGGTCAGACTGTGCAGTGACTCTACAGCCTCAGTCAGTAGGTCAAAGGTCAATGCCTCTTCTCTCCAAAAACAACATGGCAGCACGACTTAGGTTTGGAAAGTTCCATCTGAAGGAACCGCAAGACTTCTGGGACAGAACCAGAACCAAAGGACAGGGGTTTACCCAGAATGCACTGCTGCAAACAGCTCCTCCCAGCTGTCAGCCCGGTGGCGGAGGGCTGATGGTTTGGGCTCCTGTCAGTGACTGAGTGGACCAGGAACTCCTCTGGAGACCAAAGGGTTCTGGAGTCCAACATGAGTGTGTCCAACAGTAAAGTGGATTATGGTTCTATTGATTCTGATTGGATCGATGAGCATCTTCAGTCTCAAACCCAGTAAAGGTCCAGATGTGGTCCTCCAACTCCTCTGTGACATTTCAGGACAAAAGCAGATGTCAGTTCACTCCAGGCGTTCGGTTTGTGTCGTTTTTCCACCCGAGGAGTCGCAACATTGTTCGGCTGCATCGACGCCAGTCATGTAATTTTTTATTCTCTGTGACAAGAAGTGGCAAAAAACAAAAAAAGGACAATTCCAGTCAACACCGGGGCTCAGAGGCTGAATAAAACATGGGAGTGGGAAAAAGCCGAAGCAGCGGCTCCTGACAGTAATCAGTGATAAGACAAAGGACGAGATGATGTTTGGCGGCTGACATTGTCACAAAAACGTCAAAAACAGCAACAAAGCCCTCGGCTCGTGCCACAGAAACCCAGTTCTCTTATTAGTCAGCAGCCTGTAAAACAGCCGAGGGTGAAGAGCTCAAATATGAAACATCGGGGGAGTTTCTTTAGTCTTGTGTATTAACAACTACTAGTCAATTACATGAGACAAAGAAGAACTCATCTGTGGCGCGTTCAAAGGTTCCCAGGAGCGTCCAACTAGAGGCGAGCGCAGCCGAGCTCGTTAAGAGGCAGCCGCCTTCTGTCTGGTCCAAACTGTGGCCGAAGGTGTGAAACGGTCCAACAACTGAGCCGGACCTCATCCCACATCCGCATGTTTCATTTGTCAAAATTTACCTGGAGCTTTTAAAGACAAAACAACTGGAAACAGCAGATAAACCGGGTTCAAAACAGACGTTTGAAGCAAATAAAAAAAGACAGTTTAAAACGTCAATAATCTGTGACAGATTATGATAAATAATCCACCACAATATATTCAATATAAAACGAGTTCATCTTCCAGTATCCTGAACAATCAAGTTTTTCCTTTAGTCATCAGTGTGGCCAATAAAGAAGTGAGTTCTATGTTCTCCAAGTTTTTATTGTTTAGTTTAGATCAGCCGAAGAGAAGCTCTGAGACTACAGAAGAAAAAGAAAACAGCCGTAAATTGCTAAACGCTTTTCTAGCAACTTGACAGTTGGAGGTCTGCTACATTTTCAGCTGAATAATAGCTACAAACAGCAAATGTCTGGATAAGAGTATTGCAAGGGTAAATAGAGGCTAAAGTAGCAAGAGGGAATCTAAAAGTAGCAAAAGGCTAACTAGAAGCTAAAAGTAACAATCTGGTCAAAAGCTAAAAACAGTAAAAAAAATTTAAAAATTAAAAAAAGCTACAAGATAAAAGTGTTGCTAAGTAGCTAGAAACTAAAAGTAGCCTAAAGTTAGCAAGAAGCTAAAGTAACGATAGCATAGCTATGAGTAGCAAAAGGTAAGCTAGAAGTTAAAAATAGTCTGGTTAAAAGTAGCAAAAAGGTGGATAAATAATGAGATGGCAAGGTAAAAGTAGCAAAAGCATGTTAAAAGCTAAAAAATATATATATAAAACTGCTTGCTAGAAACTATAAGCATAAAAGGTTAGCTAGAGGGTAATACAGCATGTAGCTAAAAGTAGCAAAAGCTATAGCTAGAAGCTAAAAGTAATGTCTGGCTAAAAGCTTAAATACCCAAAAGCTAGCTAAAGCCTAAGAGTGGCAAAATAGTACTGGTAGTTAAAAACTACAACTAGCAAAAGTCTTGACAAAAGTAGCAAAGAGCTAAATAACTTAGCCGAAGGCTAACAAAAAGTACCAAAAGTCTGAGTAAAAGCCACAAATAATAAAACTGCTTGCTTTTAAAGAAAAATCTAAAAGTATAAAAAGGTTATTGGAAGATAAGTTAGCAATATTGTAGCTATAAGTTATAAGATGCTAACGCAAAGCTAAAAGTTAAGTCTGGCTAAAATAACTAAAGCTTATCCAAAACTTAAACATTGCAGAGCAATAGCCTAAAACTAGCAGAGTGCTAGCTAAAAAAAAAAGCAAAAGATCAAGAAAAACTATAAAAGTTACAAACTGATTCATAGAAAATAAAAGTACAAGAAGTTACCTTGAAACCAAAGTAGCTTTTAGCTTTAGTGTAGCTAAAAGTAGCAAAAGGCTAGTTAGAAGCTAAAAGTAAAGTACAGCTAAATGTTAAAATAGCTAAAGGTCTGTTAGTTGTTAAAAGGTGGACAGCAGTGCAAAAATCAACACAGCAAAAGTCTCACAAAAAGCAGCAAAAGGCTGGCTAAAAGCTAAAAATATCAAAAGGTTAGCTAAAAGTCACTTCAGCTGTTTCTGTAGGTAAACAGACAGTAAGATTGTGTTCCTGCCTCCAGTATTTACTTTATAAATTGTCTTTTCTAGTTTTTGCGATCTTTCATCAGTTTTCTGCATTTTTATTCTAATAATATCCTCACATCATGTTGAATGTTCAGATTTTTTAGTTTCCAAATCCATAAACAATAAAATCTTCATTTTATTAATTTGTTGTGTGGGAGCTGGAACTTTAAACATTTTATTTTTGCTGCAATCTGTAAAATAATCGTTAAAAATGTAACTAACTAAAAGTTGGTGATTGTGATTTTTGGAGGAAAAGTGATCGAGTAATCTAAAAAATAATATTCAATGGATGAAATCAAATAAAAACATGTTTCGGCGGCAGTCCTTCTACGTGGGCAGGCAGAAAAGGTCCATTTAAATTATTTTACGACCTGAACCAACAGGGATTTTAATGTTTTAGAGAAAATTTTATTTTTGGCGCTCGTATTGACGCGTGCACCTGAAATCTCTCAGTCAGTGCCACCAGATCTTCTTTTTTAGCCTCACAAACAACAAACATCCTCATTAAGGCCACAACGGAGCTTCTTCATGGAAGGAAGCTGAAGAACAGAAGTCTGCTCAACTATTTATTATCCTGTCAATTTATTTGTTTGTTTGTTTGTATCGGGGCTGTAGTTTAGCTTTTATGAATGGATCCATGGAAACCTTAAGAAGGACGCTCTCCCCTGTCAGAGCCTCCCAGGTTTGTGGAGGTAAAATAACTGTTGATTAAAAGCGGGGACTCTCCTCCTGTCGACTCTTTTATCCGTTTCCCTCTTCGGCTGGGTGGAATTAGCCGAAGGCGGCGACTGATGTGCCACTGAGTCCCTGCTGATAGCTGCTGACCGTCCCACTTGGACGCAAACAGCCGAGACGAGGAGCATCGGGCCTCCTTCCCGACAGATAAAAGCATGAGTCGGTTTCATTCTTATCCCATCTCAATACTCAGCCGCCCCACGCCACCCGCAGGTTGTCAACAGCCGAGGCGAGAGCCTCCAGTCTGTCTGTTTATATACATCACATCACATGAAGAGAAAATATTAATGCTCCGTTTCTGAACCGTGGGGCCATCCCATAATGCATTTATCCTCCGCAAACGGCAATGTCACGCTTACTCCGGGGACAGGCGTCAGCTGAAACCTTATGAATAACTCGATCAAATTACACAGCCGGACCGCGAGGGGAATAATAAGGCCGCCGCCGCGGTGCTGGGTGACCCTGAAGGGCCCGGCTGGGTCAGAGCACCGGGCTGGATGCCAAGCCTGGAAGAAAATGAAGCTGTTAAGAGGACGGCAACCGGAGCCACCTTCTGACCTCAACAAAAATGGAGCTTCCTTCAATTTCAGAAAGATTTTGGACGCATTTTACTTAATGATTGGCAAGTAATGTCTTACCTGCTGCAGATAACTCTCTGAATGGCTCAATTTTGGAGAAATGGGATTTAAATTCTGCTCAATTAATGAAGCAAACATTATTTTCTAAACCTTCATACCACCAGTTCCTCTGGCAGAAATCTTGTGATGTTCTTGTTGGATGTACCCGAGGGTTTGTTGGATGTGCTACAGCTGGGTGCAGCCGTTTTGTCATAACCCAGGATCACACAGGGAAACCTATAACCTCTGATGAAATGTTTGGAGCAGACGTAAGTCTGCCGTTTAAAATGCAAAATAAAATTCACAAGCCTTTTCCTGTCTGTTGTGGGCGTGTCCTGAAGAGCCCGGTAGGCACGCTATTGGTTGACAACATGTACATTTCACATTTTGTGCCATTTTGAGACTTTAAAAAAAATAAAATAAAAATCACATTTTGCACAATCTCAAGATACTACGCTAAAACTATGTGTTATGAATGACCCTCAGCTACTACCAAACCAAATTGTATCTTTGTATCTGGAAAGTTCACTTATGTGTAGCCATTGTTGTCCAGACTGAGATTAGCTGTGGTAGCAATCTTGAATTAAACTGACTGCAAATCTGAACAGTTCTAGAAACATAACAATTAAGTTTTGAAAATGTCGTTGAAGTCTATCCAGTGATGCAAGAGATATTTTGCTAAAAGACTGAATGACTCCAACGGATATTGCCAAAGTTTTATGTGTCTCATGCAACGTGTCGCACTCAGAGTACTGGTATGTGTTGTGAGTGACTCTCAGCTACTACCACACATAAATGTAAAGTCATCTGTAAAACTGAGTTGTAGCATTTGTGTGTTTGATAAAATCGGTTGGTTTCAACATTCGTTTCAAACTGGGTCGACTCCAAAAGTTAAAAAGTTCAACCCTCCTGCTACTCTTGGGTCAAAACCCTGAGGCCTCAGTTTCGGTGCAGCGTTTAAAACAGATCTCACATGAGCAGCTAGCGATCAGAGTGTGTGTTGGGGATGACTCTCAGCTACTACCACTCAAAATGTGAGCTCAATATCTGTTAAACTGACATTAATTTGTTGTTGTTGTTTGGTGAGACTGGGGTGGCCATCTTGAAAAACATTTATTATTATTATTATTATTTTATATAATGGTAGCTTCAACAGTTTTTTTAAAAAACACCTTGCACATTTCTTTAATGGTTAACTTTGAGCACTCGTCCTCTACGGTGTGTTTAAGAACCACAATTTATTTTATTTTTTTATCCACATTTTTTATCTAGACACACAAAAAACAGATTTTAGTGTGTTGGGTACTACGGATAATGGTTGATTCCAGTTTTTATATGATTTAACATAAATAAATACAGAAAATTGTTTGTTTTTGTGTGCATCAAATAAAGCTTATTATGAATTCATGTATAACAGTTTTGTGTTATGGTTTAGAAAAGTTTCCAAACGTGTTTTAAAATCATGTTTTACAGTTGTGATGACGTCCTGTAGCTCCAGTGAAGGTAATTTCAACGCGACACAATCGTATATTCGACACGCTACATGCTCAAGTGGCTTTAACGGGATCTTTATTCTCTCACACCCAGGTCCTAACAGCAATCCAGAAGACTGCGCTGAACCTTACCCCAGACGCTGAAACGAGGGAGCCGAGGCTGTTAATGCCAGAGATTAACGTCCACGGATTCAGGAAGACACGCAACAAATTTCAGGCACGTGGAACCAGGAAGACTTCCACGGCCCGCTGCTTGTTCTAAACCTCGAGTAGGTGAAGTCGTTATACTCCAGCAACAGTTCCCTCAAACATGTTTCTCCTCACGATAATTCAATTATGAATCCAATATCTCTCCTGCCTGTGCCAAATGTCAAGCTGTGCCTGAGTTATTCCCGGCTACGTGCACAATCAGTTGGTTTTGGCCTGGAAGTGCTGGGATTCTGCGGCCGAGCTGCGTTCCTGCATGCACATTGATCCAGAGATTAGCCACCTGATACGTCTGACCTGAAACGAGGGCATCCGAGGGCCTGAAGCAACCGCCGCTATCGTCTCGGCGTCCTCTCAGACGCTCCACCACCGATTTTAAGAGAAAACATACAAGTTGTTCTTGTTTTTTTAGCAGCTGAGTGCTTAAAGTTACAAATGACAGTTAGATAACGTGTTGCCAAATTGGCAGAAATAATGTTTAGTTTTGAAGCAGGTCCAGTAGAATGAGATTTGAAAGATGGGTGGTCAGCTGTTGAAGATAAATTAATTCTCCCTAAAGGATCACTGTATTTATTTTAACTTTCATTTCACTTAAACTTCATAATCTGGATGAAGCAAAATAATAATGTGTGGAACTGTTGGGCCTTCTCTGAAGGTGTAAAATGCCCTGAGGGTTCCCCACTGGTGTTTGGTCAGTTAGTGCCAACATGAAAACACAAAATGCATAAATTTACCTTTGCATTTGTTTTTGTGACGTGCAAAACATTGTGACCTTTTGACCTTTTACCTTCAGCCTGCAGCATGCCGGCTTGACAAACGACGTGTGTGAAACAATAAAGACAAATGAAGGCGTCCCATCAACTCTCCCGCCCTCCTCATTGTTAAAGACTCTGCCAGCCTGATTGCGGCTGCTCCTTATTGTTATTCATGAGCTGTCGTGACACGTGTGAGGATGTTTTATTGCTGCCCTGACATGGCGGCTGAAACGACTGTGATGAGGCTGTGCAGCCTGCAGTCAAGTTCTGTGCTGAGTGTTTTTCAGAGGAGTGAAATGGCTCCTGCACGCAGTCCTGTTGCTTGTAATAACGCCCGCTGGTGAGCTGTGGCACTGACGGGCGTCGACCTAAGGAGCCGTTAACACACCTGTAAGGTACAAACGAACTCTGCATGTGTCTAAAGACGCATCAGGGCAGTAACATTTCATGGACTTCATTATCAACTGCTAAAAAAACTTGTTTTAAGTTTGATCAGTTTTGTTTAATAAAACTGATAAAGAACATTTTAAGTTGGGTTTTATAGAAAATGCAATCTCACGTTGCAATGTCAGGAATTTTCAAGGAATCACACTAGTAGACACCCAATCTAGCAGCTACTTAGGCTTGCAATCATCCATTCATCCATCATTATCTTTACCCGCTTCTTCGTTTTGGGGTTACGTGGAGTGGACGCTGGTGCCCATGTCCAGCAGTCAGGCTTGCAACTAGCTAAAAGCTACTCAAACTAACAGCTACTAAAGATCGCAGCTACACCTGCTAGCAGCTGCTCAAACTGGTGGCTTCTCGAACTAGCACATATTTAAAAGTATAAGTTTCCCAAGGTACAGTACATAAGTTATTACTTAAAAATTAACATTACAAGATGGTTGAAAAAATTTATTTAAAAAAAGTCACTTATTAATCTAGTGGTTTTATTATTTTAGTTTTTACATTTTTGATGGCGTTACTACCTCAAATGCTTAGATTCATGACAAAACAAATAAAAATTTAAACCGTTACAGCTAACTACTGCGAGGCGTTTGCACTAAGAAATAACTTTAAAATTCTGAGAGCCGTAACAAACGTTATAAAATAGTTTGCATGAACCACTAAGAAATGTTTGGTAACTGGCTTCTCAGACTAGCCGGTAGCTCCTCAGCTCGGTCAGAATTTAACTGTTTTACTAAACTGATGCCGTTCAGTCATCTACAACAGGTAAGACACAAACTACTCATAACCTTTTCCCTAATCCTAAAATGTATTATTAAAAGTAAGTAAAATGGCACAAATAAAGAGCAAGAATGGAGCTAGCTCTGAGGCCATGACCTTCCATTCAGCCTGGAGATGAATAACGCTAACATCAGGCAGCAGAGGAACAGAAAACACATCGAGGTGGAAAAGCTCAAGACGAGGGAAAAGAAAAATGGGGGCCATGGCTCTGAGATCGTATAATTGCGCCGCAGGGAATTTTAATCAATTAGAACCGCGGCACTAATTGAAGGCGGCGTTGTGTTTACTGACTTGTGGCGGCGAGCTCAGGAGGAATAAACAGAAAATGAACCGTCACACACTTCCCGGCGGCTCGAGCGCGCCGGGCTCAGTTCTGCGTCGTTACGACTTTTAGGTCCAACAAATGCTTTAACAGCGAAGCGAGCGTGAGCTCAGACGCACCTTCCGGCCGCAGGCGCTCAGATCTATTCATGAACACAAAGACGGGTCGCGCTTTATCTGTCGGCGTGGAGCTGAGAGAGCTGACCCTCTCGAGCAGCCGGGCCCGAGCGTCTAATGGTGTCTGACAGTGTCCAAATGGACTCCCGTACAGTTCAGACGAGGTCATTTACATCAAGTGCCGCTGATGAGATGAATAATTAATGAAGTGCTGCGGCGGCGGGAGCAGCAACGAGAAAGAAAGACAAATTGAGACAGGAAGCTCTGCAGCTGGACGAGGCGACGCAAGCAGGTGCCGTGTTTACAGAGAGGCTGCGACGCTTTCCTGACGTCCTCCAGAGTGAAGCACATTTCATTACTGACATGCAAACTGCACATGCTTGACTGGCAGACTGGAGAAAGGAAATCGATGCACGCCATTACCCCGGCTCTCGGCTGAGGTGTAATGCACGCCGCGAGTTGTCGGCAGCGTACAGCAAACCTCATTTAATGTTGACTAATGAAGATTTAAGGAGCTCCTGTTTGTCGTCCCTTTGAGCAGCTGTCGGGGCTTCATTACAGCTTCATGTCGCGGACGAGTCCTCGCTGCGCTGCCACTGTGTCGTTTTAGGTTTCACGCCTGAATCCTCCCCGATCCGGCTGAGGGCGACCCTTTGACCCCGCAGGATGACGAAGAAGAGGACAACGCAACGAAGGAGGACTCCTCCGTCTGCCAGAGAACCAGAACCAGAGGCCTGATGGACTCCGTCACACACACGTGGAGAACCAGAACCAGAGGCCTGATGGACTCCGTCACACACACGTGGAGGTACGACGACGACACAAACACAAAGTTTTGTTCAGTTACGACGAAAAGCTTTTCTTTTTATTGTTTAGGAGACACCAGATGATCCATCTGTCCTTCACCTGTCCAGTTCCAGTCCTCAGAGACCACAGTCCTGCAGGTGTTCGACGCTGCTAACACTCAATGAATACATAGAAGCTGCATGTGTCCAGCAGCCAGATGTGTTTGTTGAAGGGCTCAGGTAAAGAAGACGTTTAGAGCATGTGACACGGTTCAGCATGGAGGTAAAAAAAAACAGGCTCTGGGTCAGGGAGGAGTCTCTGTCTCAAGTGGAGTTCAAGGATCTTGTTCCTGAGTGATGGAGCAGGAGACGATGGATCGGGGCCTTGTCCTCAGTAATGAGGGCGTTGCTTTGGTCAGTCGTGGTGAAAAACAGTTGAGTCTAAAGGCAGCGCTCTGGATTTACTGGTCCCTCTACATTCCAGCCATCAGCTGTGGTCAGAGGGGTTGGATCAGTACTGGAAGAACCAGATCCTGGATCCAAGCAGCTGAAATGAGCATCCTTCATAAGGTGGGGGTGGGGTTAGCCTTAGAGAAGGTGAGGAGCTCCATCATGCGAGGGGAGCAAGCTGCACCTCTACATCTGAAGGAGTCAGCTGAGGAGGTTCATCTGATCAGGACACCTCCATTTGGAGGCGTTTCAGGCCCGTCCCTCTGAGAAGAGACCTCAGGGCAAAACCAGCACTCACTGGTGGTGGTGGTGGGTGTCCTCTCTGGTCTGGGACTTCTCTTTCCCGGCCGGACCTGCTGCCTCCGTAACCCGACCAGGGTTCAGGGGTAGGAGATGGAGTCTGTTAAGAACGAGCAGCCTGAGTGTAACGGTGGTTCTTTACGAGTCTGTTCTGACGTGCAAAGAGTTCTGAAACAACTGCTTCAGACAGGACACACAGATGTTAACAGTTACACTGTCGCCCGCCCTTTGTGGCAACAATTATCAACAGATTAGTCTAAAACACTTTCTGCACATTTAGGAATCTGTGTCCAGAGTCTGAAGAGTTTGAATCTACAGGGGGAGCCCAACTAAATGAACCACCCCAGAAACACTTCAGGTTTCAGCTGCAGGACTGGAGGCTGCCGAAAGGTTCACCCTGCACTCAGAATCCACACAGCTGGAGCACAAACATAAACCTGAGCCGGACCTCACGGCGGGGCAGAGACGTCGTGACATGAAGTTTGCACAGAAAGAAGATTTCCCTGCTGGGTGAAACGAACAGGAAGTCCTTTACAGATTGTCAGGACGAAGAATCCTGCAGGAACCTGAGCTTGGAGGTGCAGAACACAAGAGTTCACACACTTTTGTTGTTTTCTTTGTGTACAATAAATAAATGTTTACCACAAATCGATTCCTTAAATGTGAGTGAAAACTAACAGAAAAAACAGTTAGCTCTTTTTGCTTCGTTAAAAGAAAACACCAAGCGTTAAAATGTTTCCAAAGTTCATTGAATTGACTGAAGTTTAAAACTTTGGCCACATTAACTCGTTGGGGTGCTGAAGCCGTCTGACACCAGACACTAATTGGTCCAGAGCAGCTGTTGCCCTCAACGAGCAGCACGTAAATGTTATTTTAATCTTAATGTTCAGAAGAAAAGATCAAATCCAGCAGCTGCTGCGACGGAATCTGTTCAACAAAATGATTGTTTGGCTAAAAACGGTCGACGACTCTGGCTGTTGTCAAAATGAAATAATTAAGATTTGTTGCTTGGAACATAAAAATGAGTCAAAACATTAAAACAGAGTAAAATCATCAGACTCAGGTGGCTCGCCTCTCTCTGGAGCGTACAGGTGTGTCAGAGCAACAACATTCAACCTTTATTTAAACAGGTTAGCCCCATTGAGCCTCGAGCACTCATTTACAACAGAGACCTGGCAACAAGACAAAAAGACATCAGCAATGACTTTAGAGAAGCAGCAGTTGCTGCCCATCAATCTGGGAGGGGTCAGAGGTCATTTACAAACTATCTGGAGTCCACCGATCTACAGAAAGAACCATTATTCACAAATAAAAATAAATTAAGACAGCTGATATTCTTAGGAGTGGCAGGAGACTCACCCTGAAGGTCAGACCATGCAGTGAGCTCCAGCTCACACTCTATAGGCCTCAGCTAGCAGGTCAAAGGTCATGACCTCTTCTCTCTTAAAACAACATGGCAGCTTCACTTGGGTTTGGAAAGTTTCATCTGAAGGAACCACAAGACTTCTGGACCAGAGCCAGACCAGAGGACAGGTGTCTACCCAGAATGCACTGCAGCAAACAGCTGTCAGCACGGTGATGGAGGGCTGATGGTTCGGGATCCTGTCAGTCACTGAGTGGACCAGGAACTCCTCTGGAGACCAAACTGAGGTCGTTTAAACAATTCCACAGAGCCGCACTCCAAAATAATCAAACTATCCCTTTAAACAGTTTAAGAGCCACTCCTCTGTTGATTTATGTGTCTCCCTGTTTTAGAACATCAGGTATTAAAGAGAAAATTAAAAAGAGTCTGACTCGTGGGCAGCACTGGTCCGTCTCCGAGGAAACAACCAAGACTGTTTGTTTACAACCAGCAGCCATTTCCCCTCGTCTTCACGCCGCAGGAAGTCCGTCTCTTTTATTTGTCTCCATCTATTGCAGAGAATCACAACGAGACGCGAAGCAGAGTCTAGTGTCTGAATCATGGTTTGTCAAAACCAACAGTCACAATCTAAATATTTACAAGTTGATCCTGGTTTTATTTTGTCATTTATAACTCAGTGAGTCCTGATTTATGTTCTGATCCAAACAGAGGTACAGTATAGTACCGTTAATTTAAAAATCTATTTTTGATGTACCTCCATTATCAGCTAATCTTGTCTGAAAGGGTTTGAATTGATAACGTGCTAACCTCCTTTTTACAGAGATGACCAAAAAAAAAAAAAAAAAACTAGGGATGCTGGGTATTACACCTTCAGTACCGATAAAGATATGTGATGATCATAAAGTGCAGTTAGGGTTAGTTAAATAGTAGCTTGACGCTGAGTATTTGTTAGCATGACTCTGCTAGTGTTTATTTGGATTATTAGCACTCTAAGCTTGTTTCTATGTAGTTGATAGCTTCACTCTGCTAGCTGTTAGTCAAATCATGTACAGGCGCATTAGTAATTTTATGGTTAAAATTTTTAATTAAATAAAACTTAGAGCCTGGATAATTTGTGTAAACTGTGATGAAATAAGGACCACAATGTTCAAACTGTAACAAAGATGAGAGTTTACAAAACATGAGTTTTATGTTACAACAATGTTCAGTCAGGTCATCTGGAGAAGTTTTTTTTGTGCTGAGACATTTCATCCTCCATAAGGCTTCATCATTCTGAGGAAACACCAAACAAAACTGATTCTCCCCCAA
>JARVGV010000578.1:28183872-28194426 GCA_031762435.1 Hypsolebias longignatus | reverse complement strand
TACATGTTGTTTAAAGTAACTGTAATAGATTACAGTAGCCCCGCCTCCTGTGACAGGTGCTGTCTAACATTAAGTTATATGTTGTTTAAAGTAACTGTAATAGATTACAGTAGCCCCGCCTCCAGTAACAGGTGTTGCCTAACATTAAGTTACATGTTGTTTAAAGTAACTGTAATAGATTACAGTAGCCCCGCCTCCTGTGACAGGTGCTGTCTAACATTAAGTTACATGTTGTTTAAAGTAACTGTAATAGATTACAGTAGCCCCGCCTCCTGTGACAGGCGTGTTCTTGGTGTCTTGCTGTTTGCAGGAGCTCAGAGCCAGAGGGACTCGTGTAGAGAAGTTCAGCAGGTAGGCGGAGAGAGGCGAGGGGGGGCAGAGGGGAAGTGGTGAAGATGCTTCACGCTGGTGTTCATCTCTCCGTTTCTCTGCTCTTCAGACGGTTGCTGCGTCTGGGGTTGTTCTTCTCAGCGTCATGATCCTTCAGGTAAGACACCTGTGTGAGCTCACGTACAGGTTCTCCGTCTGCACCTGAGCCTCGGCGCTGTTCGGACCGTTTGGCTGCGGGGGAAGACGCGCTGACAGATGTTATCAGGAGAGGAAACCAGCCCCACTTCCTCTGTCAGAGATGATTAGAATGATTGACAGGTGCTGCTTTAAAAAAACAAATGTGAAATTTTACATGAATGCAAACGAACCGCAGCGTGTGACGACTTCAGGTATTTGCCTTCCTTCACCTGCAGCTCGTCACGTTGAACAGAGGCTTCAACAGTGTTTGCTGTAAACGCCCGGCTCACAGAAATGCAGGTTTGTCACGATGGAAGTTTTCAGAAAGTTCTCAACGGGTCCTTCTTGGTGTAGTTCAGTCCTGAACTCGCCTGTCGACTTCAAGTCTGAGCTCCTCTCGTTGAACTGGATCCGTGTTTATTGTCACAATAATTTCAGCCCACGTGGTTTCACTTTGTGATAAGTTACAAAGTTCATCAGGATTTATTGGACGGACGAAGCCGCGGCGCCGAAACCCGCCATAAAACTGCTCAGCGCTGTGCACGGCCGACACTTTGGTTACAGAATGGACTAAATGTCTCTTTCAGAACGTTACATTTCTTATTGTTGAAGCTGAAATGGTTGTTTAGTGGCTTAAAGGGATATTGAAGATCCTTTAAACTGGAACTGTATGAACAACTAATATCTAACCTGTTGTAGATAGTAGTTAAAACACCTCCAGTTTGTGTGGGGGAGTTATTTCTGAGTGGTTTGGCACTGGGAAAGTTAAAGTGGCTGTCTGTCATGACCAAACACACTTATATTATGTGTGTTAGCAAAATATCTCATGAACCATTGGATTCTTTATGGTTTATTTTCAGAACATGATCACATCTACAACCTCGAATAACCTTTGGAGATCATTCATTTTATGATGGCTCTCTCCCTAATCTGCTTTAGTATACACAAATATAGCAAAAAAACATACAACTATACAGATGATTAGCTAAAATGTGACGTGGTAGTAGCTGAGACTCATCCCCAACACGAACTCTGTGCAGTGCAGAAGCTAAAATGGGCAAATCGAGGCTAAAAGAAGAGTATATACTGTATATGCAACAACAGAACAAGGCTGAAATTAGCAGAAGAATGGTTCAGGTGGGCAAAACCAAGGCGACAATTACCTAATGGAGGCTAAAAGTTGCAAACAGAGGCTGAAATGTAAATTAAAGGGGCTAAAATGAGCAGAACAGAAGCTAAAATGTTCAAATAAGAGGCTAAAATGGACAAATTGGAGGCTAAAATGAGCAGGACAGAGGAGATTAGCACAATCTAAGAGTTAGAAGCAGCAGAACAGTAAATAAATTAGTAATTTGGATGCTAAAATGTGCAAAAGTAAGAGCTAAAAGTTGTAAAACATCAAGTAAAAGCTAAAAAAGTAAAAGAAAAAAGAAACCTGAGGAAGTTTTTTGAAGTACAGTATATTTCAAGTACAAAAAAAATTAAGTAGTCTTTACAGTTTTTATATTTAGGCTCTTTCTCTCGCCAGAGCATGAGGAAAAGGCTAATCTTTAGCTGCTTTCTGTTCAGATAAACAAAGAACTCACACATTTGGAGAAAAGGCCCTGAAAGAACAAAGGTTTATCTCGACACCCCGCCGTCACCAGCTCTGTTCTCCTGAAGTCCGACCACAACACCACATCCTGAAGCACAACCTAAAATAAACACGTCTGGGCTGCGTTACTTTTTGTAAGTAGGCTCAAAACACAAGTTTCAAAATAAGCATGAACTCTTGGAAACATTTATTTTACACAGAAAGGACAAAGAAAGTCATACATTTTTCTAAAATAATGTCTGCATCAGTGAAGTTTACTGCTGTTTGTTTTAAACATTTCAAAAAGAGCCGATAAATTATTATTATTATTATTTATTTATTTTTATTGTGCAGGAAGTGCCTCAGTCTGCACTAGGAGAGCTAACGCTAGCTGCTGCTAAGGCTATTAAGCGCTTGTAAACCAGCGCAAACATGTAAATAAACATGTTTTTGTGGCTTTTATCTCGTAAACGTTTATAAAACAGCTCTAGCGTGGACCCGTGTGACGTTTTAGAGACTGGAGTTGTTTTAGGGCGACAGTCGCCATTTTGGTCCGGGCTCTGCTCCAATTAGCTGTTAGCACATCACCCAAGACAGTTTTAACCATCGTCAACAAGCTCTTTTACAACAAGTGTTGGCTAAAAGCTACTAGTAGCATAAGTCAAGCTAAAATTTGAAATAGCAAAAAGGATAACTAGAAGATGAGAATAATAAATGGTTAACTAAAAGCTAAATATAGCAAAATGATTCTTGAAAGTAGCAAAAGGTTGTTGCAAGCTAAAATTAGCCAAAATCTTGTTAAAAGCTAAACATAGTTAAAGACTAGCTAAAAGCAAAATGTAGAAAAAGCATATACTGTACAGTATTAGCAAAAGGCTAACTAAAGGTAGCAAAAGGTTGCTAAAAGCTAAAAGCATCAAAAAGCTGGCTACAATATAAAATGAGCAAAAAGCTGCTCAAATGCTCAAAATAGTTATAGACTAGCTAAAAAAAAGGCAGAAAAAGCTTGTAATAGCCAAATGGTAGCTAAAATAAAGCAAAACATAGCTTAAAGTAGTAAAATGTTGCTGAAAGGTAAAAGGTTAGCTAGAAGCTAAAATGAACAAAACAGTAATTAAACAGTAAAATTGCAAATAAGCTTGTTAAATGTAGCTAACAGCTAGCTAGAAGCTAATAGTAGCAACAGCAAAATGCTAACAGAAGCAAAACATTGCTTGAGGCTAAAAGTAATAAAGGGCTAGCTAGAAGTTAAAATTACCAAAACAGTAATAAACAATAAAATAGCCTAAAATCTTGTTAAATGTAGCAAACAGCTAGCTAGAAGCAAATAGTAGCAAAAAAATAGATAAAAGTAGCAAAACGTTGCTGGAAGCTATTGTAGTAAAGGCTAGCTAGAAGTTCATATTCACAAAACAGTGATTAAGTAATCAAAATAGCAAATGTCTAGCTAGAAGATAAAAGTAACAAATTGTTAACTAAAAGCTAAAAGTAGCAAAGGGCTTTTTAAAAATTGCAGTTAGCTAGAAGATAAAAGTAGCAAAAGGCTAGCTAGAAGGTAAAATAAGCAAAAATCTGGTTAAAAGCTAAATGTAGTTAAAAACTAGCTACAAGTATAAAGTAGACAAAGCTTATAATAGCTAAAGGCTAGCTCAAAGAAGCGAAAAATAGCTCAAAGTAGCAAAAAGCTTGTTAAAAGCAGCAAAACGTTGCTGGATGCTAATAGTAGTAAAGAGCTATCTAGAAGCTAAAATTAGATAAACTGTAAAAAATAGCAAAAAGTTAGCAAACAACTAGCTAGAAGCTAAGGTAGCAAAAGTTTGCTGGAAGCTAAATGTAGTAAAAGGCTAGCTAGAAGATAAAAGTAACAAACTGCTAACAAAAAGCTAAAAGTAGCAAAGGGCCAAAGTAGCAAACAGTTAGCTAGAAGCTAAAAGTTGCAACAGGTTGGCTAAAAGCTCAAAGTAGAATGAGTTGATAAAAAGTTTTTTTGTTTGTTTTGTTTTTTAGCCTCTCAACAGGAACATTTTAATAAATCCAGTTTAATTCCCACGTTGTTTCACCCGAACATCACGACACAACAGCTTAATTCTTCGATGAACCGGCCTTTGTTCTGCGTAACGTTGCACTTCAAGCAAGGTGAGGATGTAAACTGAAACGCTCCGCTCGTTATGAAAGACGGGGATTTGGTGCATAATGGTTTTCATAATCCTTCCTAATGAGGATCAGAGATTCAGGAGTTTCACAAAAACACAGAAAATCCCTCAGAAGTGTGCAGCAGCTTGAGCAGGAAGGTGCGAACCCTCAGGCTCTGCTGAAAATCTATGAAGACCTTTTTTAGGTTGGTCTGACGCCCGAGCAGGCGAACTTCAGCAACGACTCGTCGGCTCGTTCGTTTTGCATCAGCATTCATGCAAATGTGTTTCTGTTTGCACCCCACCTGCAGCTGAGACACACCTGGGAAATGCAGTGTCTGTGAAACCCGTTGATGGTAAATCGCAGCGTCGCTCCGCCGAGCGGGAAAAGGAACTCGGGCGACATTTAACGTTGGAGGAAGGACGGTCGTTTCCCTCTGATCGAGTTCTCTCGGCCCAAACGATGTCGACGGCCACCACAGACCGAGGAGGAAGAGGAACCAAAACCTCAAAGGATCACAAAAAGGTAGGAGGACGTCATCGTCCCATTATTTCCCCACACCTGAACTCTTTTTCACTCAATTATCCAAGTCGACTGTTTCGTTTAAATAACTGTCAAACGTAAAATAATTACTTGGTGGTTTTATTGGTCAAATTATTTGTTGACTTTTAAGTATTTAATCTTACACTTTTGTCCTTTTTGGTGTTAAATGTTATCATTTAATCCTCCTGCTGCCCTTGGGTCAAAGCCCCAAATGCTTTAGTTTTAAAACTGGCGGCTGAAGTTGTTGTACGGAAGACAATCAGTGCCATAATGAAAAGTTTAACTTTTTAAAAATTAATTTTTAGAATTTAGACTTTTTTCTCAGAATTTTGATTTAAAAGTTATGATTCCGAATTTATTGTTTGAGTCTCAGAATTCTGAGAGAAAATTTCTGAAATTAAAATCAGAATTTTGTGATTAAAGTCAGAATTGTGACTTTTATCTTAAAATTCTGAACTTAATCTCAGAATCCTGAAAATAAAAATGTAATTCTTTCATCTCTGAAACTCAGAGTTCTGAGAAAAAAAGGCAGAATTTCAATTTTTATTAATAACTATGAAAATAAAAAACTGAAATTTGATCATTTATTTATTTATTTTTCATATTTCTGATTTTAATCTTAGAATCTCAGAATTATGAAAAAAATAAATAAAAATACAACCAATAATACAGTAGTCCCTCGTTTATCGCAGGGGATCTGTATCCTGAAGCCTCGCGATAAGTGAGCTCAGCCACCTGTAAGTGTTCTTGGCCACGCCCACTTCTCAGCTCTGCACAGTGAACAGCTGATCATCTGCAGCAGGAAGCTTATCCTGCAGTGTGAGCTGCACAAATATGCAGAAGGTGCTAAATAATTTATTTTAAATAAAAAGTTCATGTCGATCGTGCGGCTCATCCATCGATCAGCCAGTTGTGTGTCATGTCGACTCTTATTTTGAAAAGCCGCGATAGAGCGAGTCAGCGATAAACGAACTGTGAAGTAGCGAGGGACTACTGTTAATGTTTACTTGATGGTAGTCATCTTCATAATCGAGGGACTACTGTTAATGTTTACTTGATGGTAATCATCTTCATAATCCAGTCTAATTTTCAAAACATGTCAGGAACTATTTAATCTGTGGCATAATGATGCTAATGTTAGCCTTTATTTCTAAACAAATTAAATGTCCATATAAGGAAGCTGAAATTAGCTGAGCATAAAAAGGATCAGAGAAATAAAGTCAATAAAATTCATCCTGAAGAGGGAGCTGTTTAAGCTTTGCTCAGCTTTTTTTTTTTTATCCAGATCAAACGACACTTGCTGCTAAAGATCATGTTCATGAAGACGACGTTGTGAATGTAAAGCAAAAAGAAAAATAACTTGAACCTACAGGAAATAAAAAAAGTTTCTTCTTCTGTTTTTGAAGCAGCCCACACCAGAGGTGCTGAAAGGAGCCATCCAGCTGGGCATCGGCTACGCGGTGGGCAACCTCAGCTCCAAACCGGACCGAGACGTCCTCATGCAGGACTTCTCCGTGGTGGAGACCGTTTTCTTGCCCAGGTGCATTTACACAATTCACCGTTTTCATTTGGGATTATCGACCAGTGACGTCAAGTCACAGGTCTCTGTCGGTAAAATGATGTTTCTTTTTTCTTGTATCTAAACTGTAATATATATAATTTATTTATACAGGTCTATGAGGTTACGTAATCTTTCTGGAACAAGCTAAAATATGTCAATTCAAACACATACAAGTCCGTCTGAGTGAGCTTTAAATCCCAGACTGGACCCATTTGTTTCCAACGAACGGGTCAGAAGCTTCACTGAAAATCAAACCACGAGTAAACGGCTCAGTTGGACTTTTTACAGCGTCTTCAGATGATTCACATCAGCGTCTGGCTGACCGTCTTTATGTCTCTGTGCAGACGTTTGTCTCCTGAAGCATCGTTTTCATCTTCTTCTGTCTCTTCAGGGTTCCTTTAGCGTTTCTGTCCCTTCATCTCTCCACTTGTTTGTCCTTCTGCTCCGTCTCCTAAATATTTTTACCAATAATGAAAGTTCAGCTTTTTAGTCAATTCATTTTGACCCATTTTCAGAAAATGTCTGTAAACTCGTTGAGCATCCAGACTGGAGTTTTGCAGAAAATGCCAGTTTTTCCAGTTAGTAGAGGCCTAAAAGATAAATGTTGAATTATTTGAGTTGTAGGAAAATAAGAGTTCAGTAACAGATGTGTTGTTTTTCTTTGCAGACGTCATATTACGGTTATCACAGTCACTGAATGTTTATGATGCGTTTTGTCTGTAGTCATCCGGTTTTCTCCTGCACGTTTTTCAGCTTCTTTCTCGTCCCGCAGTTTTCAGCTGTTTCAGCAAATCATGAATAAAAACATTCTGCTCTTTCAGGACAATCCTGCTTTGACGTTTGGTTTTGGTGCAACTTCAGCTTTTTGAAATATTTAGCCTTTGCTTACACATTTTTTTCCTCGTAAAAGTGAGTTGAGCTCATTTTAATCCATATCTTCAGATGTGTTTACAACCTTTTACTGCTCCTTTCACCTTTTCTGCTTCAGCTTCTTTCAGCTTCCTTCTGCTAATTTTAACTTTTTTCAGCTAATTTCAGCTGTTTGTTCAGATGTTTTATGCTCCTTCCAGATTATTTCTGCAAGTTTCAGCTATTTCCGCAATTCAGTCAACCTTTATTTAGACAGTTTAATCCCATTGAGCCTCAGGGACTTCTGAGTCAAGAGTGATGACAGCAGTGGACAACAGCGACAACAATAGACAGTCATAAAATAGGCATACACATTTAAGTTTATCTTTTTTTTTACAAGTCAAAACAAAATAGCAACCAAAAGAACAATCAACTGGAGTAGTAGCAAGAAAACAGCTAGATTATAAGGCAATTTAGAAAACTAAAAACAGGAACATGTCTGCATGGTCGAGGTCGATTTCAGCTACTATTTAGCTGTTATTATGCAAATTTGAACTTTTTCAGTTAATTCCACATTTTGTGCACTCATTGCAACTTTTTTCAGCCTAATTCGGCAAAAATGTGCTCTCTCCAATTCCATCTGCTAATTTTAGCTTCTGTCTGCGCATTTGGCTATTTTTCAGCTAATCATTAATTTCAGCCTTTTTTTCTTCAGGTTATTTCCACTTTTTGTGCTCATTTCTGCTTCTGTCAGTCTAATTGGTCAATGTTGTGTTCTTTCTGCTTTTTATAACAGTTTAATCTTGTTCTGCCTGTTTAGCTGCCTTTTTAGCGTTTACAGCTAATTTCAGCTGTTTTCGGATAAATTCAAGTTTTTCATGGTAATTTCTGCTACTTTCATCCTTTTTGCTCATTTCAGCTATTTCAGTTACTATTTGATGTCTTTATGCTCATTTTAGGTTTTTCAGCTAATTCCACATTTTGTTAGCTCATTTCAGCTCCTTCTGGTATTTTAAGCTTCTTTCTGCCTTTCATCTATTTTTCAGCCATTTTTTGCAAATTTCAGCTTTTTTTTTTTTTTTCCCATATAATTTTCACTTGTTGGTGCTCCATGCATGCTTTTATTCAGCCTAATTGGGCAGGCATTTGTTCTTTCTGCTTTCTTCTTCTAATTTAAGCTAACTTTTCAGCTACATTTTTAGCATTTATTAGCTAATTTCATCTGTTTTCAGATAAATTCAAGCTTTTCATGTTCATTTCTGCTATTTTGTTCAGCCTAATTAACTTCTTTATGCTAATTTCAGCTGGTTGTGCTCCTTTCAGCTTTTTTCTGCTTGCTTTATCTGCATTTTCAGCTACTATTTAGCTGTTTTGATGCCAATTTTAGCTTTTTCAGCTAAGTCCATTTTTTTAGCTCATTTCATTATTTTTTCACTTCCTTTTTATTGCCTTTTTAGCTACTTTTCAATTATTTTTGCTATTTTAGCTAATTCCCTATATTTTGTGCTCAATTCTGCTTATTTAAACATAATTCAGCAAATGTGTGTTCTTTCTGCTTTCTTGTGCTAAATCAGGCTTGTTCTTTCAGCTACATTTCAGCATGCTTTTTAGCTAAATTCAGCTGTTTTTCAGCAAGTTCTTCTGCAATAAGCATTCACACTGCATTTTCACAGTAAATGCAATTTATCTAGTTTGTATTGCTATGAAATTTTTTTGAAAATATATTTTGCCCACACTTTCATGTTTCCGTATAAGTACTACTGTAGGCATGCAAAATAGATGGTTCAGAACATTTTAAGGTGTGGTTTGTGCAAAAGGTATGAATAATTAATATCTTAACTTTATGCATAACTCTCTGACAGGCCTCGAAGCACCCTGTTGTAGCAGAGCCATAAACAAAATGTATTGCTCTGTCATAAAATACTTTGTATCTCAGAAGTTTTATAATGGTTTGTGCAAATGCTTTTTTTTATTTATTTATTTATTTTTTTTTTTTTGGGAAAACCATGCATCAAAATTTAATCTGAGTTACAGGGGTATGTTTTTGCCTTTCTCAATGTTTTTCTGTAATCAGAATAAATGGAAAAGCCAACTCTTCAATATTCACTAAATGGATATTTACAAATTGTTATAATTTTGGAGTCAAACCAAGATGACCACTATGGCAAACTGACCTTTACACAAAAAGGCCTATAAAACCGTTGATTGTTCAGTTTTGTCTGTTGTCTGACTGCAAAATACCTCGTGAATCACTTCATGGATTTCATGAAACTCAAATTGTAATGCTTTTTGTATGCACATCTACTGCTGATCAACTTTCCACAAAATTTAAGACAAGCAGACACTGCTAATTAACATCAAACAGCCTAAATGACTATAACTTGGACTGTTTTACAGATATTGAGTTAAATGCAGTAGTAGCTGAGTTATTCACAATGTGACATCATGCATGACACTTAAGGTAGGTATTTAAGGTGTGAACAAAATTTCTACAACTTCATCATTTCTCAACACAAGATGATTGTCTAAAACTGGTGTGAAAGACAGCAGGCAATATGCATTATTTACCTCAAGGAATGCTACAACTTTAATCAAATTTTAAAAAAATAAAACGTACTTTTTATGAAACCTTTTGTGTACAATTGAGTTGTTTTTAGATGGCAGTGATTCAATTTGTTTGTTCTCCTCAGTCAGACTAATTTGTTTTTCCATACTGAGAAAGTTCAGAGCAACAGGTAAGATGTACCTTTATATAGAATCCCACAAACTGTCTTTTTTTTAATCTAGATGCCACAAGAAGACCAAGTGCCCAGAGATTTCCATTAAAATTTGAAAAAGCATGGAAGTGTGCAGAGTAGATGAGTCTCAGTGGATTTCATAGCTGGGGCCAAGGGACGTTACTCTTCATCTAACGTAATTCTATCAAAGAAACACCACTTAGAGTTTCTTTGAAAACCATTACATCTCCACTCGCCTTTCATTTGGAGCTACACCAAGTATACCAAACATAAATTGTGTTGATGTTTTGAGCCACTGTGGCTATGACTGCCTCTGAGGAGTTGATGGGGAGTGGGCGGACTCTAGAAACTAGATTACCACCAACAAACTGGTTGGTCCACTATGTGAGTGGTCCATTGACCGAAAAACGAAATGGAGGGAGGGAGGGAGGAAGGAATTAAGAAAGGAATTAAGGAAGGAAGGAAGTGACCGAAGGAAGGAAAGAAGCGATCAAAAGTAGGAAGGAAGTAACCGAAAGAATGAAGCGAGCGAAGGAAGGAAAGAAGGAAGAAAAAAAAGGAAGCATAGGAAAGAAGAAAGGAGTGCAAAAAGCTCAAATTAGCAGAAGGAAGTCAAAAGAAGCACACAAAACAATAATAAAATTCCCAAA
>JARVGV010000578.1:28166261-28178974 GCA_031762435.1 Hypsolebias longignatus | reverse complement strand
AGGAAACCCTTAAAAAACTCCTTTTTCTGTTAATATTGAACCAAGTGTCTCAAGTCCATGAACACAAAGTGATGAAATGATGATCCAGAATTTTACGTTTTATGCTTTGCTTTAATTAATGATTTGTAGAGGGAACAGCATTACACACAATCCGATACAGTGATTACATTTGGTAGTATAGCAGATACGAAGGTAATTAGAGAGATTCTTAATTGTTGGGTTGGAGTCCAAGGAATAGGCAGTTCGGCTGATGTGTTTCCTTGCTCCAATGAGCTGAGACAGAGAGTTATGAGTCCTTGAAGCTCCTGTGAGGTGTTGAGGGAAAGCCTTCCCTTCTGCTTGAGCTGAGCCACACCCTGGAGCCCCAGAGCTGTGTCAATACTCTAAAGAACTCTAATACTCCCTAAATCAACATTAAAGGATATCCACCCAACTCATTGTTTCTTACTTATCACAACTCTCTGTTAATATATGGCAGTAATGAGCAGATGACCCCAAAGTGTTGCTGAAACTACCCTAACCTTCCTTGCAGTTAGATGTGCTGTTGCTGTAATCTGATATAAGTTTGTAAAAGAATGGTAATAAAGGAGCATCCCTTAATAGCATGTTGTCTTAGTTTCAGTAGACTCTGCTTCAAAAGGTAAGGAGAAATCCCTTCTCCCAAAGCGCTCTGTGCTCAAAACAGCTGTTTCAAATTTGAAGATTTGCTTGGCTCTGATCCAGGCTGAAAAATAAAATAGAACCTTCTGCTTTGTTCGTAAGAAGTCCTTTTCGGACCGTCCCAAATCTTCAGTAGCTGAGAGCAGTGTGGTAACCATCCTATCTCGACCAACTCCAGGTTCTATTCAGCAGTGTTCTGTATGTTCAGCCAGTATTTACAGTCTTTAGCTAGGAACACGTTTGGACATGTCTCTGTAGATATCTCTGCACAGTCATGTCTCGTCTTTCTGTGGAGTCGGTTTCTGTGAGCCTACGATTGGTTCAGACTATCATACATATTAAAAAGGGGTGCTGCCCTTGTCTTGGACAATTTGTCCTAAGTTTCTACACTGTGCTTAGAGTAAGGTCATTGAGTTCAGTACCATCCAACACTCAGGATTCACCCCCTCATCTGCTCATAAGATTGTAAAACAACATTATACATCATACATCCTGTACTATAAAACAGTTAACGTTTTAACTGACTAACTATCCTCATTTTACAATTTGATCAATGAATTTTTAATCACACATAATGAATCATACAATCACTTTTAAAAATATAAACGTTCATTTTGGGAATTGTTTTATGTATCTTTTTAACATGAAACTTTTTTTCTTCTGCCTCCTTCTTCTATGAGCTGTTCTGTTTCTACACACAGGCAGGAGAGAGAGAGAACATCTGGTTTCAATCAAGGCTGAAATCCATACTTTCACATTCCCCTCTGGGCCCAGAACAGTGCAAAGCTGCAAACCCTTCTGATTTCACTCTTAAGATCACCTACATTGACAAGGGGGGCCAGGACAAGGAAGACACAGAAGATGAGGGCAGTGCCAGCTTGGATTCAATAGCTGGCCTGACAGGTGCTATATTTAAGCCACTGAGAATAGGGCAAATGAAAGGACAAAAGAAGACGGTGGAAGTATTTGATGTATACAAAGTGTCAAAGAGCAGCTAGAGACCTGACTTGGGGACTGGTACGGGCAAGCGAGGGCATCGAGCATATATACCCGAAGCTGGTCAGAATCATTATGATATCCCATCAGTGCAGACAGACAGGTTGGAAGAAACAGTGGAACTGACTGTCAAAGCCATCTTAGGGGAATGAACTAACATACTAATGATGCCCTCCTTTCCAACCTTAGCTGCCTGACAACCTATGCAATAAGTTCAGATCAGCTTATTTGGGAATAGCACATGATGTGATGTTGAGAAGAATGAAGAAAGCTGCCTACAAATATGCTCAAGAAACTCAAAGATGAGATATCAGCCGATGAGGAGGAAGAACCATTCCTGATTGAGACACATCAGTCGTTCTATGCACATCAGTCGGCCCCAGAGCCTTGAAATAAAATCCCGAGTCCTCAATGTCCGAGACAAGACCGAGACCAAATGCAGTTGAGTCCGAGACAAGACCAAGACCATCAAAAAGTGGTCTTGAGACCGGTCTCAAGACTGGTCTCAAGACTGGTCTCAAGTACAACAACACTATTGCCATCGTTGCTTGACAATCCAAAGAATGGTGCAGTGATTGTGGCATTTGAGAACTCTGGACTATATACTGTAAATACAGGGCCTCTCCCAGTCCAGGACTATTATCTTGATTTTGTATTTCTATTATACACTTATTAATTATATTGTGAAGCACTTGGTGATTTTCTTGATCTATGAAAGGTACAAAACAGTAAAGTTTACGCTCTTGTTCCAATCATATTATCATCAGATGTTAGGCAATCTCAGATATGCAAAAGCTGCTGGATGAAGACCAGGTTGACCTACTGAAGGTGGTCATGTGGTGCCTCCAGGGTCCAGTTCTCACTGACTGGTTTAAAAGATCGCCAACCCATCACAAAGATGTCTCGTGTTTCTCGCACTTTTCATTTAATAGAAACTGAATTAAAATTTGTTTTGTATTTGATTAGTGACAACTCTGACCACTTTGAGAGAAAAGTTGCAAAGCACTCTTGAGATGGGTTGGAGACACCCACAGAAAAACTGAGAAGGGTTTGAGACAGCCACATCAACTCTATAAGGTATTTAAAGAAAATATGTTTTGCATACATTTACTCAACATGTTTAAAAGTCAAGAAGCTAAACTGAATATCTGCATTAAATTTGAGAACCTCCATGAATGTCGTGAGACATGGTGTGGTAGGAGTGGGCCTGTCGCGATAAACAATAAATCAATTAATCAATTAATCACATGATAAATGTAAATGATTAACCTCATTTTCATTCATTGGCTTTATTGATTATTCATGTCTCTCTTTCTACTGGAGAAACACTGGATGACAAAAGGCTCAACTCCGGTGTCTTCACTGACCCATCCCTTTATCTTTTCTCTTTAAAATCAATGTTAATTGTCCAAAATCACGTTTTTGAATCGTTAAAAGCAGCTAAGCTGAGAAGCTAAGCTAACAGGCCAACCTTGGGGAAAAAATCTCCATCTTGTCAAAGCTCCAAGATTTATGGTTGAAACCCGTGCCTTCGTCTAAAAAGTTGTTTTTCTCTGCAAAAAGAAGCTGAGAACTTGTTTACTGATTTTCTTATTAAAAGCTTTGTGTGAAAAATGCTGAAGAGCTCAAACCACACCGAGCATCCGCCACGTCACCATGTTAGCCAACATGTCAAGAGGCCTCCTAAAGAGACATGCTCCTCCCTCACTGTGCAGCCTTTGGTTCAAACTGTCTTATACTGGTCAAAAAAAGTACTGCACACAAAACAAATCAACATTTCTTCTTAAATTTAACAATTACTAATTATTGTTAAATTTAAAACAATTTTATCGTTTATCGCAATAGTTTCTGGGACGATTAATCGCCCAGTGAAATTTGTTATGGTGACAGGCCTACCCATGATGCAACTGTCTTCACTGTGGACAGGGACTCTGGTGAGCCTTGGTGCTTCTTGAAGGTCTGAACCAAACAGGAACGCCTGACCATAGCTCTACGTTTATTATCTGCCAGTACAGTTTATTAGTTGAAGGTTCAAACGTAAAATAATAAACAAATTGTAGAAAATGTCCACTGCTCCGTTGTTTTACACTTAAAAGCACTGGTTTCTTAAAAATAAAAAAAAAAAAGATGTCAACCTTAACTCTAATGTTTCAGTCAGACTTGTCAAGGTGAGAAATGTGTTGTTTTTTTTAGGGGAATTTCACCAAAATATAAGAATTCTTCTGTTTTGTCTTGTGAGCTAACAAACCGTTTCATACGACTCATAAAAACCCAGACGAGTCTTTTCTACTGTCACTTTTGACTTATTGCAACATTAACTTGTAAAAAGTGTGATCTGAATACGTTTTCAGCCTCACGCAGGCTCATGCAGGCGAGCCAGCTGGAGTTCAGAGCTTCTTCTGGTCAAAGTAAGCATCAAATCCCAAAAAGCTGCATCTGTCGTCTCTGAACCGGAGGCACGGGGGTTCTTCTGGTGACTCATTTTTGCTTCATGATCAAACGCTTCATGTCAAAAATAGAAACACGCATGAGTCATGATTTGTTACTATTACTGACATGATCACATCTTTCTGATGCATTTCATCTCCTCCTTCTGGGACATGGTGGTGACGCTCCACGGTGGCCAGGAAGTCCCACTGGCACCCTGTGATGTCCACACTGACTCAGCTCGGTCTTTTCCCCTTCACTTCTGCGCCAGCCTCTGAACTACCTCCTTGAAGTCATTTTTTTCTGCTGCTCTTCTCTTACATAACCTTCTAGTTTTAATGGGGGCTCACACGGAGCAGTTTTCCAGCCACACCAGGCAGCCGGGCTCAGTGGGAACCCTGCAGACGTCCCAGTTAATCTGATCTCAGAGGCAGACACTGGAAAGAGGAATATTTAGTTTTAAACTCGTCTCTATCTGTGGGGATGATTGGGCGAATTGCATGCTCCTGTCTGCTCGTCACCTTTAACCTTTCTGACAAATCTATTTGTTCTTTCATCAGTTTATTTGGACCGTTCTTTTTCCAGGGTGGAACCAATTACTCAACTGCAACTTCAGTGGTTTGAAAAAATATGATTTTTCTAATCCACCGGGTAAAAATTTATACGTAAATGCTCAAAATAGACGAGTTTTAAATCCGGTTGAGGTTGGGACTTCAGGATGCCGTTCCAGAAGCTTAACGTCAGATGGATTCATCCAATGAGAAGCCAGTCGTTGTCCTGTTGGACCCAACTGAGTCAGAAACAACCACTGAGCTGTTGATTTGAGGTAGAGTTGATCTTAAGGTGGTCCTTCTACTTCATTATTCCAACCACTTCATAGCACAGCGTGATGCTTCCACCACGCTTCACAGTTGGTGCAGTATTCTCAGGTCTGAAAACCTAGACCCCTTCAAACATCCTTATTCTTCTGTAGTGAGCACCCTCAGTCCATGTTGCCGTAAAACTGGCCTCGCCATGGACTGGAACGCTGGTGCTCCAGAAGTTCCCGGGTCATTCCCGAACATCTGAACCAATTTCCTTTCCTCTGAAGATACCTTGAGTATGTATGAGTCCAATGAGAACCTCTCAGCTGAGACGGTAACGGACCTCATCGAGTTTAACCCTCCACACCACCTGTTAAAAGATTTAGGTGAATGTATATATCTGAGCCTGTATGTGTGTATACTTTATACTAAATTCACAATCATTTCAAACTCATGCACCATTGAAGTTGTATAAGCATTCAACCCTGGAAATAATGGTTCAAACTAAATAAATATATGACCTTCATGCTTCTGATGAGCGAAACCTGAAACTTCCATCACCTTAGATGTGAGTGTGTTGGTGGTTACAATATTTTGGTGTGGCAGGAAACGGCTTGCAAGGACAAATGACCTCAGCATCAGTTCATCCATGACCAAAATAAACTCATTCAACCTTTATTCATACAGGTAGTCTTACTGAGTCATGAGGACTCATTTTCAAGAGAGACCTGTTTTAGACCGACAACAGATAAAGTACAGACAACAATATACAACAATAAAAAGTAGTGTTATAATAACAATTAAATCAAGGCGCCATATAAAACAAGGTAAAATACTAAAAACAAGAACATATTTACTTAGCTTTTCTAAAGACCTTATCACATGTTTAAAATCCCTTAAAGAAATCAAAGTGGACAGCTTCAGATCTTGTTGCAAGGTGTTCCAGGTTAAAAGAAAAGGCATCGAACATCTGCAGGAGCTGGCAGAGACATTCACATAAATAATGTCACCATAATCAGTGACCAGTAGGAAAGTAGCAGCTGCAAGGTGTTTCCTGGCATTCAGACTTAAACAAGATCTATTTCTGAAAAAGAAACCCAGTTTTAATTTAAATTTCTTTATCGTTTTCAACATGTGGCTTAAAAGAAAGATGGACATCAATTGTATTTGTAAGAATTTAGAAACTTGATAGGAACACCATGCATGGATGAGGTAGGAGGAAGAACTGCTGGGACCGACTTCCTGTTTGAAAACAACGTCCCTTTGGTTTTATCAGCATTTAGCACCAGTTTGAGACGGAACACATCTGACTGGATGATGTCAAAGAAGCTGGAAAACCTTGGCAACTGTGTTATCTCGACAATAAACAGTTGTATCATCAGCATAGAGATGTAAGAATATTTTATTGTATATTTTAGCATTGATTTTATTGTACAGCGCTTTGTGATTTTATATCTGTGATAAGCGCTCTATAAATAAACTTTACTTACCGGTACTTTACTTAGGAATGCTTTAATTACATTATTTACATAAATTGTAAAAAGAGCGGGTCCTAAAACTGAGCCTTGTGGTACACCATTAGTGTACCGTTAAATAGCTAGATGAAGTACCGTTGTGTTGAACACATTGCCTCCGCCCTGACAGATAGTTAGAAAACCAAATTTAATAAATGACTTTGATCGTCTACAAGCTGATCATCTGTGGCAAACGCCTGAAGGGTGAAATAAATCTGTTAAAAGTCCAGACGCTGCAGAATGATTCGGACATGAGTCAGAATTAATCTGGAACAAATGAGCTTCATGTCTGGTCAACTCTTAATGCAGTTTCTTAAGAAATAAAGAAGAAGTGGTCATATTAGTACCTTCTAATCACTTGGACACCAGAGGGCAACATTCTCTTAAACATATTCAAATTATACAACTTGTGTTTTACCATTTTATTATTGGTTATATAATATAATAACATTTATAAAAGACAAAAACACATATGTAACCTAAAGAGGAATAGTATTTATAAATACTTGTTGTTTTCCAGTGAGGAGCTTCCTGTACGGAGAAGTCAGAACCTGAGAGCAGCACAAACTGTTGGAACAACTACAAGTATCGACACGCAGGTTCCCCTCAGCCGCCGTCCTTTTGTGCCTTTTTTAACTTCACTATTTGTGTAAAAGTCAACGCATCGCTGCAGACGGGCGATGTTCCAGTTCGTCTCTCTCAACGTTAGGAACCACAAACACTAGGGTGATTTCTTCCTCTTTCTATTATCGTTGCTGCTAATAAATCTCTGAGTCCCACTCTGTTCTCTTCTGCTTTTTATTTTCTGGAAATGTTCGACTTTCTCAACGGCTGGATCCCCGAGAGAGAACGTCCTGAAATGCATCTCATGTTGTTATTTTTAAATCAGCCGTGATGCTTAAGCACAAACATTCATTTGGTTGATGTGACGCGAGTCCCTGTAGACGTTCACTTGTTTTAAAATCTTCACGAAATGAATAAACAAACTGATCATTTCTAATATTACATAAATCCACAAATTAAGTTTGTTGACTGATAAAATGCTAAATATTTCCATCAGCTTCACTTGTTTTGTGTTTAAAGATCGTTTGAAAATGTTAGCATGTAGCCGTGTGGCTAGTGTTAGCATGCTAAGATGCGTTCAGCTCTGTAAAGACAGTAACTGTTTATAAAACTTAGTTTTGGTAACTTCTAAGCACCTGAAGGCCTCTCTCACATTGACTACCGTATTTTTCAGACTATAAGGTGCACTTAAAATCCTTTAATTTTCTCAAAAATCGACAGTGAGACGTATAATCAGGTGCACTTTATGTATTAACTCTGGTTGTGCTAACTGACATCGAACCGATTTCATGTGGTTGTTGTGAATGAGTTGAGTAAAGTTTGACTTATCTGTTTTGTTTTTTCGCTTTATGCGCCTTATAATCTGAAAAATATGGTCATGTTCATGGACTTGTGTGAAACTCTGATGACGTTTTAGGTCATATCTATGCAGAAATATTGAAAATTATAGAAACTTCACAAGCACCGCTGTTTGAATCTGTTCACATATGTATTGTATGTTTTGTTAGCATCTGTTAGCATGCTAATACTATTAATTTTCTACATCTGCCTTATAATCTGTCTGTTTTGCTACTTTGACATCTTTGTTTTAACTTGTTAAAAAAAAAAAAAAAACTATTTCTCTCTTATGATTGTCTATTGTTGATTGTCCAAGGAAAATCTACTGTTTTTGTTGTCATCATTCTTTGTTTGTAGCCCGGTCTCTCTTGTAAATGAGTCCTCGAGGCTCAATGGGATTAACCTGCCTAAATAAAGGTTGAATGAATGAATATGGCACCTTGATTTATTGTTTTATAACACTACTTTTATTTTTACTGTAGTTTATTGTTGTCTGAACTTCATATGTTGTCTGTCTAAAACAGGTCTCTCTTGTGAGTCCTCGTGACCCAATGAGACTAACCTGTTTAAATAAAGGTTGGATGAATAGAGAAAAGTGGTGTTTATTATATGTTACAACGACCTGCCTCAAATTGCTCACCGTGGTGCACTATGGGTCTTTACGCGGGAAACTTTAGGTTGCAGGTACAGAGTGTGACCACCAGAGGTCGCCCCAGACAACAAAGTTAAATACATGTATAGCCTCAAAACCGGTCTGAGCTTGAACCCTTCTTCATAAGAGGCTCTTTCAAATCCTGGATTTATATGAATTACTTAACTCACCACAATTTTAAACACAGTTTTAAAAAAAAGTGTCAAAGAAAGCAAAAATACATAGTCATACATATGAGGTGGCTGTGAAAGTAAAGAAGGGAAACCGGGACATAAGGCTTTAAGTCACTGATCTGTCCTCCCTTTGGCCCCTTGTCCCTCTTAACAAACAGATTTGTAGTTTACAGACAGCAGCATGAGAAGAGGCGAGGTTCTCCAAAGATCAACAGGGAGATGATCCGAGTCTGAAAGTCTGAAAAGACAGATGAGTTCCTCTGAGGAGAGATTCCAGACGATATCCATGAGAGCTCAGGGCGGCCGAGGAGATGAAGCAGGAGCAGAGGAGAGAAGATCAGAAGGACAGGGAAATTTATATTACAAGAAAAAATAAGGTATTTTTCAAAGGAGGAAGTATCAAACACACTTGAATCTTTCACTCCAGAGTGATAATTTATTTTTACTTTTACTTAACACACTCAAAACAAATTATTCTGTCAGTCATACACTTTGCTCACTATGTCATCAGTCTTGCACACAAAAACTAAATTAAAAAATAGATCAAACGCAAAAAGAACTACCGAAATATATACAGTATAAATAAAATAGTAGCTTTCAATACAATTCCTCCAAACTACAAAATGTAAATCTTATAGTAATACAGTATAATCAAGCTGGTTGTTTCTACAGTATCATACTGAAGATGGTGCTACACAGCCAAACTATTAGCTACAGAAATAATATTCCTTTGCTGGGAATATTTAATCCAAGTCAAGATAGTCAGGAAATGAACAATACTATCGCGGACCGAGCATAGACATCACTCAGTACTAAAGTTCAGGTATCATGGTGGTACAAAACATTTTGACTAAATCAGATTATTTCTCGACCCCCATAGAGCTCGTTTTCATTCAGGGTTGCAAGGAGTTGGTTTCTTTTCCCAGCTGTCATTGGGTAAAAGGTGGGGTGCACACCTGGTCACCATCGCACACATGGAAATAAATGGGAACCAACCAACAACAACAAAAAATCAACAACCCTTCACACTCTCACTTACACCTGATGACAACTAAAGGTACTCGTTGCAATGTCATGAAGATTGGTCAAAGAAAATTCATAAAGTAAAAAACAAAATCTGTACGATGTTTTTTTTTTTTTCACTACCATGTGTGTTTGGTTACATATGGAAACATCCAAAGAGCTGAAAACAGGCCAACATCAGCGGCGTCCACGGAAGGGTCACATGGTATTAAGAAGTCCAATAACCTTGATGTTTTGGTATGCAAATTATGCTCATATTTCTAGAGTAAAGGTTGCAAGTAAAAGAACGTGTTTTGGCGAAACGGTAAACTCAAATGTCTAAAGAAACTTTTGTGAAGTTTGAACGTGGAGCTCTGTCTTTATGGCACTCAACCGCCCTGTTTGATCCCTTTGACAGTCGTCTCACTCTCTCTGTCTTTTTCTTTACGTTTAGTCACAGATTCACTCTTCTAGTTCCATCCAAACATCACAGCTGAGATTCTACACCCTTCCCATTCCCCCATATTTGTTTACCTACTCAGACTACAGCCAGTCTAATGCAAGTCAATCATGTGACTCAGGTGGGCAGGCAGAGGGGAGGGGGGATCTGGGGGTCCTCCCTCAGAAAATTTTGAATAAAGTAGAAGTGATTTCCTGCATTTTGGTGTATTTTGTTGTTAAACATCTATGTTTACCTACATTTGTAAACACTCAGCTTCTGTCAAGCATTCTACCTCATCTCTCCCTTACTTGATGGTTTCGAGCCTGACACTGTCCCTGCTCGAAGTTGTCCGACTCCACATGTGAAACCTCCATGCGTCTGCCTACGGCTGCCTGTGGGCTCCTGTACTGCCTGATTAGATCATTCGGCACTCATCCCCACCACTCTTTTCGGTGCGTACATTTTTTAAGGGTAGTCACAGAAATGCTATTTGAAGAGGCAGCTTGTATGCTCGTAAGTGGCTGTTGTGTTTAAAATTAGTGTTTATGTAATTATTTTCAGTTTAATTATTCAACATATCAGAAAGTTTTATCTGTCCAAGGCAGTCATATTTGTTTGTAACAAATAAACAGCCTTGAACAAATGAACCTTGAATCCTTAACTTTATTATTAGTAATCCTGAGAGTTACCGGATACAAGCAAACAGTTACCGGAATGCACACTGTCTAAATAAGAGAGTTCATGGATCCTGTTCCAGCATGATCCAGCTCAAATTAAGCATTGGACTTGGGGTTCCCTGTGGCTTTCGGCAAATTCAGCCGAGCACTTTGTTTACATTAAGTGCCTACCCCCATTTTAGAATTGCATATCAACATAACTGGAAAACTCCTTGAGTAAACTCTTTCAAATTGCACCATTTGTCAAAGACACACCTTATAATTTAAACATTTTTGTGTTTGATTTCATTTGCAATGAGTACCTTTAACCTAACATGCATGATCTTGGTCTGGAAGACCCAGCGAAAACCCAAAACATGCAAACTCTGCACGTTAAAGCCACAACCAGGTTTTAAACCTGCAACCTTTTGATCAACGTCAGTCACCATGGTCACTTGGCCTTTCAACGATCAACAAACTCTTGGTTTAAAATAATGAAGTGCGCGCGTGCATGTCTGTGTGTGTGTGAGAGCGTGTGAGAGAAAGAGAAAGCATGTGAGTCTCTGAGTATCATGACAGTGTCTTTTTTTATGTTTTTTTATAGATCAACCAGCCTCTTTGGAAACCATGACGTCAAGACACCCCAGAGGGATGAGAATCATTATCCATCACACACACTCCAAATAAAACACACACACACCACATAAAGGTGAAAATACATGATAGAGAGGAAAGAAACATAAACTGTGCTGCTCAAAGGTTCCCCTCTAGACCATTCATTCACATACAAATGCAGAGTTGTCTCTGCAGACGGGTGTGTTCTTTTATTATCACACAGTCATTTTATCAGAATATCAACAATCCACAGTTACTAAGAAAAAGCTGCACATGCACACTGAATTAAAAAAAGAAAAAAAAAAAACTGGAGCATGCAAGGACAGAACAAACAAGGAGCAGGTACCGAGGACACAAAACATATGAGGAAACAAAATAAAGTACAGTTTTAAGCGGTCTACAACTCAGTTCCCATTTATCGTTTAAAAGATTCATGTCGTTTCTGAACGTCACATCTCTACAGGAAGTTAAAGTGAGTGAAATGAACTTATTGAAAACAGGAATGTAAAAGAATCAAGAAGAAAACCCACGATCGTGATGGTAAAAAGGGCTGTGAACAGATGCAGAGAATACTCTGGAAATCTCTTAACTCTTAATGGGGAGTCAAGTTTTTTAAACGATTCGTTTACAGTACTCTAAAATGTACAGCACTGTGCAAACATTTTTAATTCCTTTTTACACATTTTCCTTCTGAGAAGCCCAAACTTTCTGGTTCTCTTTGAAAGTATCACAACAATCATACCTCTGGGATTTTTGAAGTCCTTTCAAAAATTACCCTTGAACTTCATCTGCTTTTTAATTCATCCTCTTTGCAACCTGTGCACTTTGTGCTTAAAAAAATTAAAAGTGAAGGACAACAAGAGAAGTGTCAAGAGACTAAAACAAGAATTGAGGGTTTTATCATCATCTAAACTATATCCAGTGGTGGGATGTAACTAAGTACAAGTACTTTGTTACTGTACTTAAGTACAATTTTCATGTATCTGTACTTTACTTATGTAGAACTAAATATTAGTACTTTTACTCCACAACATTTTACATGAAGTATCTGTACTAACTACTAAACTACATTTCTATAATGTGTTGAGTTACAAGTTGCATTCACGTTGCAGCTTTTTGATTTGTCGTTAGTTTGAAGGTAACTGATGTCGAGAGAGCTGGTCCATTGAATCACTGCAAAGTGGACAGGTAACATTAAACCTGCCTTCAAGAAGAACTGGACCAATAAAGTATATTCTAGTACTGTATATACGTCATTGAGCTGGGAGCACCCACAGCACCACTAACACACCCATAATGGATTCCACCACAGAGATTCAGCCAGAAGATACACACCACCCATGACCTTATTGAAAGATTATTGAAAGATTAT
>JARVGV010000578.1:28143509-28159578 GCA_031762435.1 Hypsolebias longignatus | reverse complement strand
GTTATAGTTATAGTATAACAATTAGTTTAACAGTAATAGCAGGTGAAAAAATTTTTTTTTAAATTTACATTTTAGAACAAAATAAGGCTGGAAAAAGTGCTCAGTGCTGGAACAACTTGATGTCAAAGGAACTATTCAGTCCCTGATAGGTCTTCTGAGTGAATAAGAGATAACATAAATTAGTTTAAATTGTTAAAAAAAACATAATAGTAATAATTTCTAGAATATCAAAGTTCATGCTCAATAATCCGGGTAAAATTTCTAACAAAGTTCAGTCAGGTCATCTGGAAGGTTTCTTTTTCTGTTATTGTTGTTGACGTTCAGTCCTTCATCCAAAGGACTTCATCAGTCCGAGGAGCCACAACAAACTCAGATTGATGTTTTGAACCACTTTGGGCTGTCTCAGAGGAGTTGACGGGAGAGAGGGTGGACCCCAGAAACTATCTTATCACCAGCAAACTGGTTGCTCCACTATGTGGGTTTGCTGTTTGTGAGACTGTTTGTTTGTGGCTCCTCAGACTGATGAAGTCCTTTGGATGAAGGACGGAATGTCTCAACAGCAACAAAAAAAAGAAACCATTCAGATAACCTGACTGAACTTTGTTGGGTTTTTTCTAGAACTAATTACCTTCAACACAAGACTAATTTAAAGTTTTAATATAAAAATGAATACAACTCCACTCATTTTACCACCTTTTTTAACAACTTCATTTTCATGTAGCAAGAAGAATTGCATTAATAAAAGTTTAGTTTAGATGTAATTTTGTGATGAGTGACTTTCAGAACGTGAAGTACCCCCATAGAGTGGAAACTTTACAGCTGCAGACCATTGAAAGTGTGAGAGGACCAGCATGAACAGGCTCAGGAATACAGTGTGTCCCTAAATGCAAATCATAATCGTTAATTCCACTCATTTTTGAGAAAAGAACACTTCAGCTGTGATTAAATCAGCTCATTCCATGTGAATTAATTTAACTTTTCCGTAGTTCTGAAATACCGCCTCAAAGCCAAATTAGCTTGGAGTGGACAAACACTTCTATCAACAAGACAAAAACTGCTACGAGGAAAAACGAAAAACCAACAGATTAGTCCGTTTTGAGGCATAACGTTCTTTTGTGTTTATTTGAGATGCAGAATGAATCGATTACGTTTGGTGAAACAGCTATAAACTTTTAGGGAAAGTAATCTCAAGTTCAAGTTAGGAGAGCCTCATGTTGTGAACTTAGAATAATACACAAATATTAAGAAAATACATCATTTTTCTCTTGTGCTTTTATTTATCCTTAACTGCCCCTATCAATTTATGCAAAATAACATTAATTCATTTGAACATTTTAAGTACAGTATATACAAATGTTTACTGCAGGACTAAAGCAACTGACTAATATGTGATTATGTTAACTACTCTTATGTTAACCAAAGATTTATGTTAGGCATTAATTTTGATTATAATATAGATATTGATTATGATAAAGCAAGGTAAATAAACCTGTGGACCATATCTGTAATACATTTGTCATTGCTCTGTAATTCTAATACAATTGTAGGACAGTTTTGTATATGTATAGGACATTATTGTCATAAATGTACATGAGACAGGTTTAGCTTTTCTTCTTGAGCACAATAAAAAAATTAAAGGATATGTAAAGAAAACAACACATACTAATACATAAATTAATATATATATATATACAGTATATGTATACTCATACTGTATATATTTTAAAAATTAAAATACTTTGCAGATAATATGAAATACTGGAGTAAAACTACTTGACGTGTTGAAGAAGTACGTTTTGCCATTTTTTGGCAGTCAGATCTTATTTGCGACATCAAATGTTTACGAATGATGTTCAAAATATGATTTATGCATTATTATGCAGTTTATGCATTATCATCTTCACCATCATTATCTGAATTGTAACAATAATAAATAATTTTTAAAAATAGAGCATTTTTTCCCTAAAACAACCAAAAACGTAGATCAATTGAAGATTTCATTTACCATTTGTATTTTTTGGGTTTTCTGGGTTTTTCTCTACTTATTAAAATGGTAGTTCAAATCTTTTGAAGTGGGAGTCAGTGGGAAAATAACAAATAATTATCTTACCTGTTGTAAACAGCTTATTGAATTCCCTTAGTTTGGTAAAAAAAAAAAAAAAATGAATAAAAAAATTAACTGATCTGAAGCTGATCACTATTCCAAGCAGGACTAAGACAGAAGTGGAAGGCTACCATCTTAAAACACCTTCCACTTCTTAAAACATCATAACAGTTAACACAAATATTATTATAGAAACCTTTACATCGCTGTCAGTTTCACTTGCTTGTTTTAGCTACATTCTTTGGTTATTAGCAAGTCCAAAAGAATACCATCATGTGTTTACCAGAATAACCATGTCATGCAAAATGTGTAAAGATTTATAAAAATATTAATTATAATAGTTCATGAACCACATAAAACTGATAAACTATCAACTTTAGTCTTTTCTAAACTTCAGACGAGCCGGTTAGCTCATCTATGTGGGCTAAATTATATCTCCTCTCTCTAAGCTGAGGTCATTTAAATACAGACATTAAAGCAATTGTTCATAACCTTTCCACAGAACTTTAATTCAAAAGAGCCATCTCTTTATGAACATGGTCATCAGTTATTTTTATGTTCTTCACGTCATAGGTGCGTAAACTTTTCTTTTGTCATCATCCTCTTGTCATGTTTTCAAAGATGTTCTTAAAAGTTTTCGACTAATCAAAATAAAATAAAAAAGTCACATTGATGCGAGTTTTGTAAAGTATAACAATTGGACTGTAAAACTTTAAGCAGCCAAAGTTTTGGTTTCAAGATAAATCTAAATGTATCATTATTCTTAAAAATCAATAATAAACAGTATCACAAGCCTCAGCGAGTGAACTTTGAAGTGTAAAAGTAAATAAGAGCTTACTGTATAAAGTAGGCGTAAAAAGGTAAAAGAAAATAAGTACAATTCAAAACCAAAACCAAAAACAAATATATAAATGAATAACAGCACGGGCTGTTAGGTCCCTAATCAAGTGGTGTGAGAGTTTGGTTTGCATTGCCCGTAGTGTCGGACCCCTTCAGGGTGGGAGTTGGACTCCACCAGGGCTGCCCGTTGTCACCGATTCTGTTCATAATTTTTACAGACAGAATTTCTCGGTGCAGCCAGAGGGTGGAGGGATTCTGGTTCAGTGGCCTCTGGATTCCATCTCTGCTCTTTGCAGATGATGTGGTCCTGTTGGCGTCATCGTGCCGTGACCTTCAGCTCTCACTGGAGCGGTTCGCAGCCGAGTGTGAAGCGGCTGGGATGAGAACCAGCACCTCCAGTTCTGAGGCCGTGGTCCTCAACCAGAAAAGGCTGGATTGTTTTCTTCAGGTTGAGGGTGAGGTTCTGCCTCAAGTGGAGGAGTTCAAGTATCTCTAGGTTTTGTTCACAGTGAGGGAAGAATGGAGCGTGAGATTGACAGGATTGGCACAGCATCTGCAGTATTGCGGACTCTGTGCCGGTCTGTTGTGGTGAAGAGGGAACTGAGCTGTAAGACAAAGCTCTGTGTTTACTGGTCAGTCTACGTTCCTCCCCTCACCTCTGGTCATGAACTCTGGTAGAGACTGAAAGAATCAGATTGTGGATCCAGGAGGTCTGAATGAGTTTCCTCTGCAGAGCTGGACTCTCCCTTATGTCTCTCAGTTGGCCTGGGAACACCTTGGAGTCCTCCCAGAGGAGGTGGAAGAGGTGGCTGGACCTCCCTGCTCAAACTGCTCCTCCCAAGACTTGATTTAAAGATGATGGATAGAAAAATTTACATTAGTCCAAACAGATCAGACAACACACCCCTCCTGCTACCCTTGGGTCAAATCAAATAAATAAAATCAATGTTAAATATACTCACAAATGTTGTTTATATATTTCTATTTAATCTAAAAAATAAAAATCGAGGTTTGCCTATTTTAACCTTAACTCTCCTGCTGTCCATGGGTCAAAGTGAGCCCTTTTGACCCATGGACAGCAGGAGGGTAAAAATAATTATTTTGGATGTATCAGTGTGAGGCGCTAGATGTTGGTGGCCTTTTCTAAAATATACATGTACAATATTTAGATTTTTTTTTTTAAATTGGAAAAAAAATAATAACATAATAGAAATAAGATAATAGAATAAGATATATACTGTATTTTAAATGTCTTAAAACAACATCAAGCACTGATCTGATTAAATAGTTATTTGTAAATCCGTGTGTAAATCGTGTTAGACAATAACTCAGCTGATTAAACTTGTTGGGTTGGTTTTGGTCAAACCGGAAGTCCGAACAAAAACACCTGATCTCATTTCGACCCTGACCTGAGTCACAAAGCCTCGTTTTATTTTATCAAGTGTTGACTCAGGTGGGTGAGAGCGACCGCACCTCAACAGATTCCTGCGTAAAACCGAGGCTCCGCCCACACTACCCACCTGAAACCTCCAAGCCCCGCCCACATACCTGCGAGAACCAGGAAATCATTTATGGATATCGTCACATTCACGGATCGTTTCCCGGGCTGAAACCGCTGCTGTCCGGTTCTGACCTCACCCAGAAAAAGTCTGTTCGAGACTCACCTGCTGCAGGTGGATCAAAGCTCCACTTGTTCCGCGTGTCACCTGGTGAGTACGTCATGTTCTGTCCGCGGGAACGTCGTCTTTTCTCCGGTGTTTCTGTGTTCGTGGGTGTGAACTGATCAGCAGCAGCGTCACGAAAAGAGATTTAAACTCTTTACTTTACACTTCCGGTCAATCATCTGACTCTGTGTACAAATATGAAATACTTAGGGGGAGTGGTGGCGCAGTGGTAAGACGGTGGGCTTGTGATCAGAAGATCGCCGGTTCAAACCCCGGTACCGATAACATCATTCGCACCACTCTGGACCCCTGAGCAAGGCCCTTAACCCCCACCATCTGCTCCCTAACAGGTCTCTCTTGAAAATGAGTTCTCGTGGCTCAATGAGACTAACCTGGATAAATAAAGGTCAAATGAAAAAAAAAAAAAAACTTCAGGAAGTACTTTACAGTTTTAGGTTTCTGTCTGTAGCGAAGTAGCCGTCTCGGTTTTTAGTTTTTGGACTACAAGCATGGCGGCGAAAGTATGATGTCTGGACAACAGAAGGTGAAAAAAAATCTGTCTTTGGACTACAAACATGGCGGCCACTTCGTGACGTACATGTGCTCAAAACTGATCTGTCGGTCTCAGTTTTGGACAAACATGGTGGTCACTTTGTAAAGTAGGCTGCCTTGTACCTCTTCTTGAACCCCATCATGACCTGCTTCGTACCCTGCCTTTGCCTGGTTTTAACCTCACTTTTAATTGCTTCGTACCTTGCTGTTACCCGCTTCGTACCCTGCCTTTGCCTGGTTGTAACCTCACCTTTAATTGCTTCATACCTTGCTGTTACCCGCTTCGTACCCTGCCTTTGCCTGGTTTGTTTCCTGCTTTTGTCTTGTTTGGACCTCACTTTTAATCACTTCGTACCCTGCATTTGTCCACTTGGTACTTGGCCTTATCTTGATTTTTACCTCATTTAATCGCTTTGTATCTCGCCTTAATCTGCTTCGTACCCCACCTGTGCTTGATTTTGACATAATTTGTAATAGCTTCATACCCTGCTGTTGCCCATTTTGTACCCTGCCATGTACTGCTTTCAACCCTGCCTTTACCTGATTTTTACCTCACCTTCCAGCTTCACATCTTGCCTTCATAACCCACTGCATACCCTATCATAATCCACTGCGTACCCTATCATAATCCACTGCGTACCCTATCATAATCCACTGCGTACCCCACCATAATCCACTGCGTACCCCACCATAATCCACTGCGTATACTCCACCATAATCCACTGCGTACCCCACCATAATCCACTGCGTATCCTCCACCATAATCCACTGCGTACCCCACCATAATCCACTGCGTATACTCCACCATAATCCACTGCGTATACTCCACCATAATCCACTGCGTATACTCCACCATAATCCACTGCATATACTCCACCATAATCCACTGCGTGTACTCCACCATAATCCACTGCGTGTACTCCACCATAATCCACTGCGTACCCCACCATAATCCACTGCGTACCCCACCATAATCCACTGCGTACCCCACCATAATCCACTGCGTACCCTACCATAATCCACTGCGTACCCTACCATAATCCACTGCGTATACTCCACCATAATCCTCTGCGTACCCCTTGCCTTTTCTCTCTACCCGCCGGCCTCGGCCTGCTTCCATACCACATCGTGCAGTCTGTAAACAAACTGGATCATACGTGTTGTTGTTTTTTTTAAGGACAAAGCTAAAGGTGCGCCCGTGTCCACTCCAGGACCCCAGGTGAAGTTTTCCTCCCAACATGGACGCGGCTGCTTCACGTATCTGACGCTGGAATGAACATTGTGTCGTTGCGATGAAAACCCAGATGTTGTTTCTGGGTCTGTTCATGAAAACCGGAGCCGGCGGGACAGTTCGTACCGTCTGACCCGAACCGGACGCTTCTCTCTAAACGTTCAGCCTCCTCTCCATGAAAACGCTCCGTCGGAGAAACGAGCGCTCTGTTCGGCCTCGTGTGAATAATTTACGCTCGGTGAAGCCGAGCTGCTTCTGATCCTCCGCTCAACGACTCTGTGCTGCAGGAAGACGCACGGCGAGCAGACCTGATTGAACGACATGAAAAATAAATTTTGTGTTTTATTTGTGATCCAGCTCACTTTGTGTTCCCTGACGGTCCGGACGACACCCGTGCGGTGCACGTGCACGCTCATTTCCCTCCCGTCAATCTGTTTTTCCTCCTCCTTTGCACACCCGTCCTCGCAGATTTGCGGTTGGCGTGCGTTCTTCCATCTGGCTCGCACGCGCATCACATTTGGACGTTGCGTAACGGCCTCAGGCCTCGGCGACGCAGCTCTGCTGAGCCGAAGCGACGAGGAACCGTCTGCTTATGTAAAGGCATTATTAACGGGAGCGAACGACCGCGGCTTCGGCTGCTCAACCAGCTGAAGAAGAAACGTCTGAGTGTCCGTTAAGAAGAAAAGACGTGCAGCAACAAAGGAAGGAGCCGCCGGCCGAGTCACGCGTCTTCCATAATTAATCATGCGAGGCGTGTTGAAGCAGCTTCGACGCTCTGCAGCCGAAGATTTTACTTTTTAAAACTAAAACATGCTCAAGAGTTTCCAGCCGACATTTATTAGTCGGCTGATTTGGTCAAAAAATGTTTGTTTTTGTGTAATTCCATTAAATAATATCCCTCCTGCTGCCCTTGGGTCAAAAACTGAGGCCTTTTGGGTCATTTAGAACTTTTATTTTGTTAATTGGACCGAGGGTTTGGAAATGGAGCCATTCTTTATCCCACAACTCCTCTCCTTATTATTTACTGTTTCATTTAAAAGAGGTAGCTCAGATCTTTTATGAGCAGTAATTATCTTACCTGTTGCAGATTGGTCTTTGAACGATCCCGGTTTATTTCTGACCAGATCAATGAGGTGACGATTTATGCAAAAGCTGTATTAGATTTATCAAAGGTTATTACCGGTACTTTGAACTTTCTGATCATTTGCAAACATGAATCACGGCAGCTGCAGCTAGCTGTAGCACTTTTAGCACAACCCTGGAGCGCTTCAGTCGAGAGCGTCTTTAGATTTCTTCTGGAATAACTTTGTAAAACCAAAACTGATTTGTATTTTCAGAATTTGTCCCGAGTTGTTGCCGAGGACAACACATCTGTTAAGTTTCTGTCACTTTAGGAGACTTTTTTTTAGTAAATTTTGTTTTTTAACACCTGAACCGATCGTCTGGCGAGGTGGGAAGCGTTTGTCTCCAGGGGGGTTCCTGTGACTTTGATGTCCTAAAAATACAAAGTGGAACAAAACATCTTAACACCAAACTCCATGCTCAATAATTCAGGTAAAAATCCATCAATGTGCAGTCAGGTCATCTGGACGGTTTATTTTTTTGCTGAGATGTTTCGTCCTTAATCCAAAGGACTTCTTCATTATGAGGAGCCACCAAACAACCATCTCAAACACAGCACACTCTTTAGTAGAAAAAACAGTTTGCTGGTGTTAAAATGGCTTTTTCCACTATAGAGTATGCTGTTTGTGGAAATCAGTTTGTTTGGAGGCTCCTCAGATTGAAGAAATCCTTTGGATGAAGGACGAAACGTCTCAACAACAACAAAAAAACATCCATATGACCTTACTGAACATTGTTGGAAAACATCTTAATATTTAAGAAATTTGCAATAATGAACATAACCCATTTTGTCACAACTGTTCTATTTTCTTTTGAACTTCTTTTGTTGCAGCCAAAGTGAAACAGGAAGTGACATCAAAGAGGAACTCTTTGAAAACAGGAACTCTCTGGTCTTTGTTTACTGAAACATTATTAAAACTGACTCTTCGTCTCTCTGATAGGCTCAAAATCATCTAAAGAAACATTAGATTATTTGCTTCTGTCTGTATTAGTCATTGTAGCGATGCTTTACCTTTGACATCACTTCCTGTTCCTGACATCACTTCCTGCTACAGCACATATGAATTCCTACAACTCATTTGTAGTTCTTTTAACTGACCGGCCTCCCTCCTGATTTCTCACGAGTCTTTTCAGAACGGGTCAGACTTGTTTACTGAAGGGCATGAAACTGAAAACCTGACTGTTAAAAGTTAAAGGACAAGCGAGTTATAATTTAACAAACGTCTCGTTCGTCTCCTGACGATACAACGCCAGCGGTGAGCATCCGGTTGTATTTGTGCTTCAGCTGAGAGTTTTTATTTTTGATTTCATCTGGAGCTGTAATCCAGACGCTGCCTGAATCTAAATCCTGTCTGGAGTTGTTTGCCGGCGTCTCTTCAGGAGATTAATAACATTTTATTTGATCAGAAACCTCTCGGGACACTAAACGTTAATCTGAGCTGCGTTGTGTCGGGCAGAGTCGTTACAAAAGATTCGTTTTAAAAAGTGACAACGGAGTTCAAGGTCAGAAGTGGCTTCAGTCTTTGTCCCAGATTCAGATAAAATATTTGTCACAGTTAGCAAACCTTCCATCAGGAGCCGGGATTTGACTTTTTAAAGTCGTTTAATTGCGCTTGGGTCAGTTTTACAGTCAGAACCAGGTTCTGTTGGGACTTAAAACATCTGGATTTCCATTTTAGGTCATAAAGCACTTTTAGTTTTGTCTTGTAGCTGAGTTTATTGGTTTTAATTTGCCATCAGCGTTTATTCTGTTACTTTTATAAGCTGTTGACAAAACTACAAGTCCCATCATGCACCAGTCCTGTCAGCAGGAATGTTCTGACAAACCTCAGTGTTTCTGTGAATCTGGACTCGCTGCTCCTGGAACTGGTTTGTTTTTGTTTCTTTTGTGACTCATTTTCTGTTTTCATGCTCGTCTTCAGTTTAAAGTGTAGTTGTTTACAGTTTAAATAATAATAAATAAATACTGTAAAGTGGGTTTTTTTTAAACTGTATGTAAAGGTTTTTTTTTTAATTTTTTAAAAATTTTTTAATTTAATTGACTGAAACTCACCGGATCATGTTTTTTGTGACAGCACCAAATGTTCCAGGCCTCCAAAGATTTTCAGGGTTTTTTTTTAATGTTCTGCTCCTTTTTATTCTGAGTCAGCTGCTGTTTTCTGGGTCTGGTGGGTGATCATGTTTTTTTGCCCATCTTTGTTCGTTGTCTTAGCAAAATAATCCACAAACCACCGGGCGAACTGCAGTAAAACTTTCACAAACTAATCCTCGGGTCTACAGCTGACCAGCTTTCAGAGTCGATTCAAGATGGCCGCCACAGGCAACTGACATCAGCAGACACAAAAGTAGCTACAGTTTTACCCAACTGTTGGAGTCAACCCTGTTTTTTCTGTTAGCAAAATATCTCTCAACCCACTGGGCAGATTGAACGTTTGACTCTGACTTTCGCTGTAAGTTGGATTCAAGATGGCGGTTGCGGCTAATCGACATCAGCCATCAAACGTGGCTACGACTCGGGCGGTTTTACAGATGCTAAGCTGAAGTTGGACGTGGTGGTCGCTGAGGGTCGTCCTCAACACGCGGTCTGAGGGCGACATCGTTGTGAAGCTGCTGGCTGACGGCGGTGTTGCTCGTTAAACGGCGTTCTGAGGCGGAGGAGGGGGTGTTGTAGACGGGTGGCTCTAAGTGGTGAGAACACTAATCCCTGGATGGGGGATTATGAGAGCTGGTGGGAGGGGGCGGGGGGAGCGTGCCTGATCTGTGGGGGCTTAGAGCCACGGGTGGACGAGCGGCTGCAGCTCTGGCAGCGGCGATGGCAGCGACGCGCTCATTAATGTGATGCCCACAGAGGCTCAAGGGTTACGTAAGGGCTACCCGCTGTCGTCCCGCTCGCAGCCGTCCCACCTCCCGGCAGCAACGTGGCCGCTTTGTTCCCCGCCCACACACACACCGCCGCTCAAGAGAAACCAAAAGGACATCTGTCGGGGATGAGGCGGAGCCTGCAGCTGGTTGTCATGGAGAGAGCGGCGCACCGATCGGTCCTCCGTGACTCGGAGGAGAGACGCTGAGCTCGCCTCCGATGGAGGCATCGTCATGGCGATGAGCTCGGAGGGGTGACGGAGATGAAGTTTAAGAAGTTCATCACCATCATGCAGGCGGCCATGGGGGTGGTTCCCCTCAACAAGCGGGAGCTGCTGCCCCCCGGCAGGAAGCTGTGGAGACCGCCGGGGTGAGTTTGATTCCCGTCGGCGCGTTTGGCTGTTTGGTCGTGTCTGAGCGTTTAACCTGAACGACCACGACGTTTTCTCACGGCGCCAAAAATCAAATGAGACGACAGAAACCTCCATCCTTAAAAATTAAATAAATAAATAAAAACCCTCCCTGCTGGATCAGATTTAATGGGTTTGGAAACATTTTGTCACCTGGAGTGAAAATTTTAGGATTTTCTGCCAGAAAAGCAGGCAATCATGTTCCGTTGTGTCTGTTAGCAAAATATCACTTGAACCGCTGGATGGATTTTAACAAAACATCATTTAAAACTCATGAAAAGTTTATGTGACTTGGATCAAGATGGTCCCCGCAGCTACTTAACTCTGTCAAACACATAAACAGCTAAAAATTTGTCATTTTAGCTCATATTAGCTAAAATATTTCGTGGTAGTAGCTGAGCGTCTTCCCTGAAATGTAACCGGATCGTTCACAACTTCATTTTAAATGTTTGGCCCAGACCATAATTTATCTTTGTGAACAGAATGTAAAGTTTTAAACCAGTTTAACGTTTTTATTTAACTTGAATTAACGATGCAAAACATTTTTACCCTGAAACGTTTCTATTGTTGAAGAAACATCGTGACACGTTAATGAGAGTTGGACACAAATAACCAAAAAGACGAGATTTAAACTGCGAATTTACGAGGAAAGTAACACCGTTGTGATCTGGAGACGTTTTCATTGTGGGGATTGGGGGATGAGAATTTCAAAGTAAAACACTCGAAGGTGAAAATCTGATCAGTACTGGTTTGAATACGGCTTTGATTTGAATCTTAAATGTGGCCGAATTAAAACATCTTCATCATCTTGTGATATTAAAATCAGAAAAATGTTAAAAACTACATGAAAAGTGTCTTTTTAGTCAATCCAGGTAATATATTCCAGTTACTGAGCTGTAAATCTGCTATTAATGATAAAAGAAAAGTAATAATTAGAGCCCGACTGATATGGAAATATTGGCTTTTGCCGATACGATATTGGGCAGAAAAGGTTAATGCGGATAACTGATATTGGCTGAATTTTTTTTAATCTTTGTCCACCCCCAGACCTGTTTGATGCTTGAAGTCTAGAAACAGTCTTCCTAATGTGTGTTCACATTTTCTATCCTCCACTATTCACCATAAAGATATCAATTATCACTGATACCTATATGTCCCCAAACGCCTATATCGTCCCTACTGAGATATATCGGTCGGGCTCTATTAATGTTTAAGAGGAATAATTCAAAGATGTTTCTTTTTTTAATTTAATTTGCTAAAGCTTAATTTTCTCCTGTCAAATCAAAGTCCCAGAAGCTAAAAACTGCGTCACAAGATGAATGAATCATTTATTATCCAGTCAGATAAAAGGCTGGAGCGTCATTATTGCTGTTAGCAAAATATCTGAGCCACCGGATGTAACGGTTGTTACTTTTCGAGTCAACCACGGCAAACCAGCCATGGCCGACACAACATTGGTGATAACTCTGATAATATCAGAGAAGCTGTTTTGTTCTGTAGCTGAAGACGTGTGGAGCTGCAACCTGCACGGTGTCTGCGTGGAGACAATCCACCTCACGGACGTTGAGGTCGGATCCGTTCGGACTGAGGTCGCTTTACTAAACGGATCTGGTTTAGTGCCGCAGACCACAAAGACCTGGGTCGTATTAAAAGAAAATGTTGACTCTTTTTCAAACATGGACTTTGAAAACCAATTTGGTAATTTTTGAGACGTGCTCACAAAATGAATGAGCACGAGCCGTAGTTTGAATAATAAAAACATTAAAATGTTCATTTTTATTAAAATTTGGAAATAAAAGAAAGTGTAAAGACGCCATTGTTAAATCAGTGTGTGTCTTCAGAAATAATCCTGCCTTATAATCTTTATAATTTCCCGTTTATTTCTCTCTGCTGGGAAATCCCTTCATATAATGTTAATCGTCATTGTGAAGCTTAGCTTCCCGATGACATCACTCCTGACCAGTAAAAGTTTTCAAATAAACAACAGACACATGAAACTACATGGTCGTCCGCCGTTCACGGCAGCAGGAGGTAAAGTTCAGCTGATGACAGCCGAACGCTGACCCACACCTTCTGTGGAACCGCTGGTTCAGTGAGGACTCTGCTGTGTTCTTCTGTGCACAGGGACCAGGTTTGCGCTGACCAGACCAGCACTGACCTGCTCAAGTCCGGCCGCAGGTTCTGCTGGTCCAGAGAAGCCCAGTACTTGTACATTCGCCGCCTCTCCTCAAGGAGCTTCTCAGCCATCCTCATGGTATGATGCTGCGTTAAATATTGATGCTGTGCTAAAATTAAACTAACGGGTCGAGCTTTCGCTTCGGTGCACCACGCCTGCTGAGGATCCAATGGGCAACGGCTCTACAGCTGTTTATAACGGGGGGAGATCATTTCTACTTCCAGGTGGGGTTATGTGGGGTACTTATGAGTGGTTAGTATCTTAGCTGCAGTAGATGGATGTGTAACCACATATGCTATAAACGCTATAAAAAAGTCTAACAGTTAAAATAACAAAACTAGCTATGCTGAAAGAAGTAAAACCATTCCTCAGAGCTAAAAGAAGCAAAAATAAATTAATAAAAAATCAAGGACACTAAAGCTAAACTCTAAAATAAAAGCTTAATGTTGCTAAAGATAAATGTAGCAAAACCTCAGCTAACTGAAGAATAGCAACAACAAAGCTAAAACAAACGTAAGCTGAAAGCAAAAACACTAATGTAAATCTTTCATACTGATGTTGCTGTTAGCTTAACACCGAGCATGTGCTAGTTTAAGACGTCGTCGCTGTTCGCTGACGGCTCATATGGCTGTTAGTCCAGATGTTCTCCAAAATATTTTTAAAGGGTCTTAATTTCCTCTTGTGAGCGGCACAGCCTCACTCTTGAGACTTTGAGATAAATTGTTGCTCAAAACGCGTCTGAAACCCATCTCAAACTTTTAAGTTAATTTTTTGTAGCGCTAGCATGCTGGATCTGTATTTTTGTCTCTGTGCAAAGTTCTGAGCAAATTTTGGTACAAATTTCACAAAAACATTTTGTAAACTTGTGATTTAAAGTGTAAAAAAACAAACAATATTTTCTTGCAATTCATGTGTCCACCTAGTCCCAAAAAGTTTCATCTCAGCAAGACGTTGCCTTTAGCTTTATTGTAAATAGCTGTTAGCTTAATGCTACAAAGTTGTTAGCTTTTTTCTGGTAACTGTTGTATGTTGTTGATTGGCTTTTAGCTTTTTGTACAATTGTTTGTATTTTACAACTGAGTACAGTAGCTGTTACCATGACCCCTCTATGAGAATTCCCTGATTCTCCAAACTGCAGTCACACTTATTGGTATCTACAGCAAGTAAGATATTGACTGCTCATAACCACTCCATATGACCCTGCTTTAAAGCAAACTATCCCTTTAAATGAGGAGAAGGAAGAGCTGATCAGGAGAAATGTGTCAGAGGCAGGAAGAGTGAGGACAGGGATGCTAACTCGTCTAACCGCTAAAGCTAGCAGTCCTGAAGTGATGAGTGTAAGTAAAATATTTTCTGATCCGAACTTGAAATTAGCTGAGTTCTGATGTATTTGTGTTGGTGTGACTGATCAGAGACCATCACTCTCTGGTGTCCACCTGGCAGGACAGAACCTCTGAGCTGAGCCCACGGACCTCTCTGTAGAACCTGACTCGGACGTGACCGGTACCGACAGGCCCCGCTCACGTTTGTCATCAGCGTCCGGAGTGAGTCGACGTTGGTCAGTGGCTGACTGTCAGCCGAGCAGCAAATGCAACATCAGCAGTTTTACTGATGGTTCTGCAACTCGAACTGGATCTACGTTCGTCCGTCTAAACGGTCCAGAACCATCGGCAGAAATAAACATTTTTAATCTCAGGTATTCAACACTCAGAAAATGAAACACTGAAGATTTTAGCTCCTTAAATATTGATTGTTTTGGCTGATATCTGGTTTTCATCCAGCCTCACTACAAGATTGCAAAAAGCTAGGGAAAAGTAGCAGATCACGAGATAATGGCCTTAAATCTAGCTTGACAGTATAAAAGCAGCCAAAAGCTAACTGCAAGCAGCCAAAATGTTTGTTTAAAGCAACCAAAAATTAGTCACAAAGTAGAAGCAAAATGGTAGCTAAAAGTTTGAGGTAAAAGTTAAGAATCACAAGGAGCTAAAACCAGAAACTGCAGCCTAAGCAGGTTTTAACGATTGTGAATGAATTAAAATAAAGTATTTCTGTGCAGAAATGTTTGTAAATAAAGTTAAAATACTTTGAGTATAAAAGTTACATAAACTAAAAGCTGCTGAAGGTTTTGATGTAAACAAGTATAACGAGTTAGATTACAGGAAAACTGCAGAGTCGACGCTGACTTGGCAGCAGGTGAACATCCAGGTGGGACTCCTGTAGAGTCGGTCCGGTTGTTTACTTTCGGTTCGGAATTTGGTTCTGAACCAGTTCTGAGTTCTTCATGATCCAAACACTGAACAGCTAAAGGTGTTCCTCCTGTTGTGGGTTAGAGGTTTTAGTGAGTTGATGACGCTGCGGTGACCCGACCCCTCGCTCTTCTCAGGGCGATGATTAACCGCCGAGACGCGTCTGATCCAGAGTGTCTTTGTTCTGAGGACTCGTCTCACTGATGATCCGGGTCAGGAATGCTGTTCAGCACTGGGGAGGCCCAGTTTGACGCTCGTTGGCATTTTTTATTATTTTTCATCTGGTCTGGAATGTGATTACTTTACCACTTAGGCTCTTTTTACTGAAACACTCAGGAGGTTTCTGGTATCAGCTTAACTTTCAGCATTTTAGCTGTTTCCATAAAATAACAACATTAATGTGTTCAAGTAACACAAACTGAAAGATGACTCGGACTGTCTTTTACGGGAACTGTAAAAACTAAAAGGAGCTAAACTAAAACTAAACACGAGCTAAAAAGAGCAGAGCACGAGCTAAAAGGCGCAGAGCACGAGCTAAAAAGAGCAGAGAACTAGCTGAAAGGAGCAGAGAACTAGCTGAAATGAGCAGAGAACTAGCTGAAAGGACCAGAGCACTAGCTGAAAGGACCAGAGCACTAGCTGAAAGGAGCAGAGCACTAGCTGAAAGGAGCAGAGCACTAGCTGAAAGGAGCAGAGAACTAGCTGAAATGAGCAGAGAACAAGCTGAAAGGAGCAGAGAACAAGCTGAAAGGAGCAGAGCACTAGCTGAAAGGAGCAGAGCACTAGCTGAAAGGAGCAGAGCACTAGCGGAAAGGAGCAGAGCACTAGCGGAAAGGAGCAGAGCACTAGCGGAAAGGAGCAGAGC